>SRPU01001076.1:0-11533 GCA_018360185.1 Claviceps lovelessii
TTCAGTTTTTTTTTTTTTTTTTTAGTTTTTTTTTTTGACTTCTTCTTGTTTCTTCTTCTTCGACCGTCACTCAAGACTTCGTTCCATACATATACACTTGTCACGCCGGGTCGCGCTTCGAACCTCGACATCTTTGCGCATCAAAGACGATATTTGATCTCGAACCTCAACCCAATTTTCTTGACCAAAGAGAAAGAGGCTTCGGTAGAAAGAGGCTTGATCGGGTCTGGCCGACGCATTTCATTCTCTCCTCTTGTATTCGTTTCCTTCCACACACAAAACCTGCCTATGGGTGCACGAGCGAGACGACACAAGTCGCCTCCATCACAACGGCCGGCGTCCCTTTCTTTGAAAGAAGGTAATGCAAGGGACACAGGGGCAATGAGCAATGGCGTGGAAATGAGGCGGAAAAACGCCAACCATTTGGACACGTCGGAAGGCGTCGCCGCCAACATCATGTCCCGCGGCAACTTTTCGCTTGACGAGCCTGTTCCCAAGACGCCGACAGCAAACGACCACGGATTCTTCGAACTCCCGAGACAAGACCAACGAAACTTTCTCCTACTGGTACTGCTGTACTTCCTACAGGGCATACCCATGGGCTTGGCAATGGGGTCTGTTCCTTTCCTCTTGAAGAACCACATGTCGTACGGGGAAATTGGAATCTTCAGCCTGGCATCCTACCCATACTCGTTGAAGCTCCTTTGGAGTCCATTTGTGGACGCCGTCTGGAGCTCAAGGATTGGCCGACGAAAGACGTGGATTGTGCCCATCCAGTTCCTCTCGGGCTTTAGCATGCTCTGGCTTGGATCCCACGTGGAGAAGATGATGTCGACGACGGGCAAGCCGGGCGGCCCTACTGTGTGGGGGTTCATGCTTTGGTGGTTCTTCTTGGTCTTGATGTGTGCGACTCAGGACATCGCCGTGGATGGCTGGGCCCTCACTCTGCTGACGCCAGCCAATGTGTCGTATGCGTCGACCGCGCAGACCGTCGGACTCACGGCCGGGCACTTCATGTCCTACACGGTGTTTCTGGCCCTCAATGCCAGCGACTTTGCCAACAAGTGGTTCCGATCCGTACCGTCCGACGAAGGGCTCGTCTCGCTGGGCGGGTATTTGACGTTATGGGGCTGGACCTACATCATCGTGACCGTTGGGCTGGGTTTCATGAAGCGCGAAGAAAAGTCGGAAAACGAGGACGGCGTATGGGACGTGTACCGCATCATGTGGGGCATTCTCAAGTTGAAGAATGTACAGACAATCATCATTGTGCACCTGATTGCCAAGATTGGCTTCCAGGCCAACGACGGCGTGACCAACCTGAAGCTGCTGGACAAGGGGTTTGGAAAGGACAACATGGCCTTGACGGTGCTCATCGACTTTCCCTTTGAGATTTCTCTCGGCTACTATGCCGGCATGTGGTCGCAAAAGTACACGCCCATGCGCCTGTGGTGCTGGGGCTTTGTCGGTCGCCTGGCCGCAGCCTTGTTTGCCCAGTTTACCGTGGCCATTTTCCCGAGCGACGGCGTTGTTGCCCCTTGGTACATGCTGGTGGTGATTGCGGAGCATCTCGTGTCGACGTTTACGAATACCGTCATGTTTGTTGCGGTTTCGGCATTCCACGCCAAGGTCTCGGATCCTGTCATTGGCGGCACTTATATGACACTTTTGGCGACGTATGTTTTCTCTTTTTTTTTTTTTTTTTTTTTTTTTTTTTTTTTTTTTTTTTTTTTTTTTTGTCTTTTGCCTTCTTATATATTTTGTTCATTTATTCACTCATTTATGCTAACTGTAAAATAGTGTCTGCAATCTTGGCGGTACATTTCCCCGGTATTTTGTGTTGAAGCTTGTCGACTCCTTCACCGTGGCCACGTGTCGGCCATCACCGGCGGCGGATGCGTCCAAGCTCAAGGGAGCTCTCGTCACGGAAGCATTTTCATGTGCAGTGCAGGCCGAAAAGGAGAGATGCGAGAATGGCGGAGGCACATGCCACATGAGTCGTGACGGCTACTATGCCGTCAACATGCTCTGTGTGGCATTTGGGTTGGTGACCTTCTTGTGGTACATCAAGCCCAGAGTGCTTCACCTGCAGAGCCTGCCTCTGCGAGCGTGGAGACTGGCTCCGGCAAATGACAAACGATGAGGCTGCTTGCTGCATGTATATGGACACGATGACGGACGACGAGCGACGTGAGAAATTCATTCATGGTAGTAAAAGTGGCGCAACGGAATGCGACATTGGGGTTGTAATTAGAAAGAAGCAGCATAAAGAAGCATGCAACCATGTACATATTGTATATGTGCCTGTGCATCTGTCGCCAGCCATTCAGTCGAGTTGACGATGGGTTTTTCACATGTTTTCATTTTCCATGCACGTCGACAGCTCGGCAGACAGAATTGCCAGCAGTATCACGGGATGGAAGCTGCTTCGTAAACATGAGCACAACCGCAGCACAATGGTAATTGGTACAACCACGACCCAGACCACCCCCCTCCTTCCTCCTCCTCCTCCTCCCTCCTCCTCCTCCTTCCTCGACCCCTCCTTCCCTCCTTCCCCCTTCTCCTTCCCCGACCCCTCCTTCCCTCCTTGCACCCCTGCCAACTCCCGCCACCCCTGCCACGTCGTCATCACCTACTTTCCCTGCCGCATCGTCATCACCAACTTCCCCTCACCGCCTCGCAACACCAGCTTCCCCTCCCCTCCCCTCCCGACAATGACCTCAACCGCACCCGCGCCCGCACCCGCACCCGCGCCGTCGTCCCCTCTCGCCGTCGAAGACGCCTACTTCGCCTCCAACCCTCCGCCCAAGGCGCTCGCCGAGCACACGGCCCTCGCATCCGCCTTCATCGCCTCCCACGCGCAGCAACCCCACCGGCGCGTCGTCCTCATCACCTCGGGCGGCACCACCGTCCCGCTCGAGAAGCAGACCGTCCGCTTCATCGACAATTTCTCGGCCGGAACCCGCGGAGCCACCTCGGCAGAGTACTTTCTCGAGGCCGGCTATGCCGTGATTTTCCTGCACCGGCAGTTTAGTCTGCTTCCGTACTCGCGGCATTTTTCACACTCGCGCGACTGCTTTCTCGATTTCCTGACCGTGAGTCCGGCCGGCGATGGCGATGGCGATGGTGGACAGGTGCAGTGGCGGGAGGACGGGGACGGCCACGGAGACGGCCACGGAGACGATGCGACAAAGCTGGCGCGCGTGCGGGATGTCCTCTGCAAGTACCGCCGCGCCAAGGACGCCAACATGCTGCTCATGATTCCCTTTGTCACCATCACGGACTACCTGCACGAGCTGCGCGCGCTGTCGAGGCTCATGAGCCCGCTCGGCCGGCGTGGCCTGCTGTACCTCGCGGCCGCGGTGTCGGATTTCTTCGTGCCGCCAGACAGAATGCCGGAGCACAAGATTCAGAGCACGGATGCTGCCGCCGCTGCTGCTGCCACGTATGAGGGCGCTCCTCCTGGCCTTGGCTCCGGCCCCGACGACGAAGAATTCGACAACTTTGACGCCTCGCCTCGGGTGCCCGCGCGGCCGAAGCGCCTCATTGTGGATCTGGACCCCGTGCCCAAGTTTCTCAAGAACCTCGTCGACGGCTGGGCGCCCCAGGGCATGATTGTCTCGTACAAGCTCGAGACGGATCCGGCTCTTCTGGTCCGCAAGGCGCGCTACTCGCTCGAGCGGTACCAGCACCATCTTGTGATTGGCAATCTGCTCGCCACGCGCAAGTGGGAGGTTGTCTTTGTGAGTCCCCGCCGCGAGGACCGCTGGCTGCGCGTCTCACCGCCGGGGGGGAAGTCGGGGCCGGGAACGGGGGCGGAGGCGGAGACGGCACAATGGGGAGAGTCTGGCGCCGCGCATCAGCCACTGCGCCCGGAGGAACTCCCGCGTGAAGATCCCGACACGGAGATTGAGACGCTGATTATCTCGGCTGTGGCGGAGCTGCATGACGAGCATATAGGGGGAGAGGCACCTTCGTAGCAGTAGATATGACACTGGAAGGGCAGGCGTGAGAGAGAGAAAAGAAGAGGAAAAACGTTACAAATTAAAACCATGGCGTAAAGATGACTACGTGCACGATTGTTGTTCGGATGAGCTGCTGAGCTGCTTTCGAAGAGCAGGCTGGCGAGGGTCATGTGCATCTGCTGATCTACAGTGCAGACCCTGAATGATTTTCGACTCATTACTTACGCCAAACGCTATAAGCAGTACCCATCCAAGAAGATTTTTTCTACTATGACTTATTATATTCCAAGTACTCTATGTATTGAAATACTATACTAGACCATATTATTAGGGAAGCGTATTTTAGTTCTATACATCTACCGGAAGAAATAAATATTTTATTACACACAAGGCACTTTATATTGATACTTCTCAAGGTAAAGGACGAAACGAAGGTTACTAAATAATATAGTATTGTATAGAGCCACTTAGACTTTTATAGTACATAAGAGACGTTAATAAATAACATATGCTTTATCAATAAGTTGTATTCATATCATTTGGTGGCGTACGTAATGGGTACACAATCATTCCTGGGTTGTACTGTAGAATATGCATGATGGCTTGGGTTGAAGTACCGTGTATACGGCCATTGGGTGGACAGTCGACCTGTTTGACATGTTTGGCTCGTACCGTAGCGAAGGGGGTTTCAACAGCGCGTTGCGTGTCCAACAGCTTCACTCGCGAACATCGGGTGCACATTCGTAATTTCTATCCAACGGTGTGAGGGGCACTAGCTGTGAGCCTGGATAGCTTTTGTTGGTTTTCGAGACTGTGAAGATAGATATGAGATGTAGGGAGCTAGTGGGTTTATTACTGCATGTCCTCAACATCTATGTCAGTTTTTTAATCTTAGTCCCTTCGTTCTTGGTCCTTGGTCCTTGGTCCTTGTTCCTTTGTCCTTAGTCCTCGGTTTTTAGGTCCTTGAACTATATCAAGATGAAGAAGAACAAACTCTTAAAAGGTACCGATGCATAGACGAAACTGAGAAAGAATGTAGCTTTTAAAATGGAAGAAGGAGCTTTGGTGTAATTGATACGAGGTTTTGCTAGTGGATGGCGTAACGGTTGTTGAATAGCTTCACGGGTTGCTTTGCTATTCAATACGAGATCCTTATGGCTGCCCGAATTCATCGGCATCATGGAGGCAGGCAAAGCGTCGGACTTCTTAAGCCGAGAATAAATCCTCTCATCTTAATATATTTCCTTTTTTTCCTTTTCCATTACCTCCTTTGCTAGCCGTTTGTCCCCTTTTTTATTAGCTTCTCTAGTACAAGCTGTTTTTTTTTAAAACCACCTTCTTTGCCAGCCATTTTCTCCTTTTTTCACACCCTCTTCGTGGGTTATTTTTCTCGTCTTTTCGTCAGTTGATTCGCTAGCTAAACTTCTTACCTCTCTCTATCGGCTTCTTTGTTGGATATTTCTTCCCGGCAATACATGCACCGTACATTTCATATCTCAGCCGAGGGAAGACGCTTCCACTTCTACGTCAGTGATGCTGCTAGTATGGTAGAAACGCTGTCAAAACCCCCTCCTTGCCAATAAGGACCGTACATGGGCATATATAAAAGCATGATTTAAATAAATAATATAAATAATATTATAAAGGCTTTAAAGTGCATTCTTGGCTCTTGCAGTTTGGCATCGGAAGATGCCATGGTGGCGGATGCACGACACTTGTCACTTCTTAAGCCGCAACCTTTTCAAAAACAGCATTGAAAAGACAACATCGGGAGGGGAGAAAAAAAAGATGAAGAATATTGCATATTGTATTATTCATAGCTATAAGTTATAGTAGCTAATCAATCTATATACTTCTCAATGAGTATTACTGATTACTATTAATAAAAATAAACCTTTAAGCCATTTCCTCCTTCTTTCCGTTCGATTCTTCATTACTCGCTCGTTTTCCTCTTTCAAGTAGCTTCTTGATTAGTTATTCTTTTCTCCTTCTTCATTATTTTTCTTCGCAAGCTATTTTTCCTCTTTATATTAGCTTCCTCACTAGCCAGCAGTGTTTTCCCTAAAGCGCTGCCGTAAGCCAGCCACAAACCCCCCCCCCCCCTGCAGTGTCAAGTCTTTCAACACTGTTGCTCCCGCGGTGTACATCGCGATATGTTCGATTATTCATAAACCAGTCGCTGGGGAGCATATTTTGCAAGCAACTCATCATATTTCAGGATCGCGAACGTCTCCTCGGGACGGCCTTACTTTCAAGATGCAATCGTGAAGCTGCGCTCCTTAGCTTGCCTGCCTTCGCGCACGATGTTTCCATCAGCCAAAGCTCCACCCTGCCTGAAAAAAGCCATTCAAGAAAAAAGGGGTTTGAAGGGAAAAAAACCCCCAAAGGGCTTTAAAGGGAATACAAATGTATCAGCAGGTAAAGCCTCGGACAGCGTGTCTGACACGCTGTTGAAGAATACCACCCTTGTCCGCTTTAGTAGAATGTGCGTCCTTGGCGCCGGCGGGTGAGTTATTTTTGAAGGGAGAGGGTTACTTTTTGGAAAGGACAGGTGTCATTTTTGAAGAGGGGGATGCTTTTCCTCTTTTTTTCCCTACTTGTCAAAAAAAAAAAAAAAAAAAAAAGGCAGATAGGTTGTTTTTGTAAAGACGATGGATGTCATTTTTGAAGAGGAAATGTTTTTTTTATTTTTTCCTTCTTCTCTTGGTTTTTTCTCTTTCCTTATTTTTTCTTTTTCTCTTTCTTTCCTTTATTGTTGTGGGGAATAGGTATTCTTCTAGGACGGCAAGACAGCCTACTTTAAAACGCAAGACAGACTACTCTAAAATAGAGACGGCTCATGTCTAAACGGGCATAGAGGTTACTTTTGAAAAAAAGACTCGACGTGGTTGCCCCTGAAATCGATGCCACGACGTCGGCCCGCTTATATACATGTCCAGTGTGATCCTGATCCCTCGTATGTCTGTCATGGCAGTTGAGTCATTCTCGACTGGGAAAATGGGAATAGATTTTTTTTTTAAACGCAGGTATGCTGCGAATGGTGTGAACAGCGTTTATAAAATGGATTATGCGTGCGGTACAGGAAACGGTTATAAAATGCTTTTTGCGGAGAAGGTATATATATATATATATATAAAGAAGAAGAAAAAGCCGAAAAAAAAAGTAAAACGAAAAAAAGGAGAAGAAAATAGGTAGATACAATAGAAAACTAATACCTAGCCAACCAGCCTTTCCTCCCCAAGGCCGTCACCTTGGCGGCGACCAAAAACACCGCCGACGCGACATACACCACGGCCGCAAAGATGATGACATTGTCGTAGTCCCCGCCGCTGGCGCCGACAATGGTCCCGCCAAGGGGGATGCCGACGAGGCAGGCAAACGACACGACGGTGTAGGTGGTGGCGTAGTAGCGGCCGTACTGCTGCGTCTTGCACATGCTGCCGATGCAGACGGGGGCGATGGCGATGCTGGTGCCGCTGGCGAAGCCGAACAGCACGGCGAAGAGGATGATGCCGGGGGCGGTGTGGCCGAGGGGCAGCCAGACGCACAGGCAGGCGGCGAGGGAGAGCAGGGCGGAGAGGACGCAGACGTTGAAGGGGCCGAGCACGTCGGCGTAGTAGCCCGGGAGGGCGCGGCCGAGGACGGAGGCGGCGTTGAGGATGGGCTGGAGGTGGAAGGCGAAGGGGTCGGAGAAGCCCTGGCGCTGGGCGTAGGTGGAGAGGTAGGTCAGGGGCACGAAGAGGGCGAGCTCGAGGAGGAAGATGCCGAGGGTGGTGAGGGTGAAGGTGGTCTGGCGGAAGATGCGGAAGTCGGGATGGGGGGTGGCGTTGGCGGCGGGGGGCAGGCGGGCGCGGACGAGGAGGACGCCGACGAGGCCGCCGACGAGGCAGACGAGGGCGAGGACGCGCATGGCCCAGGCGAAGCCGATGCGGTCGAAGAGCGGGGTGAGCAGGAGCGGGAAGATGATGCCGCCGATGCCGCCGGCCGTGGAGGCGAGGCCGGTGGCGAGGCCGCGCCGGCGACGGAACCAGTGGCCGACGGCGGCGATGGAGGGCGTGAAGAGCAGGGAGGTGCCGAGGCCGCAGAGGACGCCGAAGGAGAGGATGAATTGCCATAGATCTGGGGGGGTTCTGGTGTCAGTTGTTGTGCAAACTTTCTCTTATCTTCTTTTGTATGTTGGTGTTTTGTTTTTACCCTCGCAGAAACTCATGCTCACAACCCCCCCAACCGTCGTCGCGCACCCAACAACAATCAACCACCGCGGGCCGTACTTGTCAAACACGGGCCCGATGTAGACGCCGCAGAAAAAGGCCAGAAAGGTGTAGATGGAATAGACCCAGCCGACGGTGCCCTCGCTGTAGCCGCGCAGCTGGTGACTCGCCGTGTAGGCCTGGAAGACACCAATCGTGTTCATCAACCCCATGGCCGACATGAGGGCGAACCACGAGCCCAGCACCACCAGCCACGCTTGCAGGCCGCCCTCGGGGTATGTCTCCTGGTGGCTTGTGCTGGAGCGTGGCCTCGATGATGTGGTGGTGGTGGTGGTGGTGGTTGTGGTCTGTCGTGTCAACATGTCGTTGTTGCTCGGGAGACGGCGGCTTGTGTCGTCATCATCATCACGGGTGGCCGTGTCTGGAAGGCCGCCCTTTTCCGCGGTATCGGTGTGTCTGGCGTGGTCAACTTGTTGCTGCGGGTTTTCCTGGTCAAGGCCCATGATGGCGATCCGATATCATGTGTGTATGTAATGGGACGTCGGGGGGGAAGCAGGTCCGCGGACCACGTTGTAGATGGCGTCTGTTTGACCTCGTCGTCCAATGGGGCCGGCATCGATTTATCTCTGCGCCTCTTTGTGTGTGTGTGTGTGTGTGTGTGTGTGTGTGTGCGCTTCCCTCCCCCCTTTTTGTTGTTTCATTCTCTTCCTCGTTGAAAGACAGACGTTGGAGACAATAAAGAAACACGAGGTCCCGGTTACCTCCCGTCTTTCACCCGCCCACCCGCTCGGGAGGGGCAGACCATGAAAAGCCAACGGCTACCACGCGGGACGGTACTGGTCACGAGTCAAGACTCCAAACTGAAAAACTCTAAAAAAAAAACCAAAAAAAGTTCCAAACTCAACCCGTCGTATCGGCATCGGGCCTGGCTGCGTGCCCTGTCGCGCCATCCAGTGCCCACACACACACACACACACGATGCAATTGCAATCAAATGCATTGTATTTTGGCGCCATTCCCACGTCTGTCGTTGCCCGCGTTTGTCGGCGCCGTGTGGTGGGCGAGAAGAATCCATGCCTCGGGTGGAGGCACTGGCGATGGCGTTTGGTCAGCCGCCCTGTGAGGAAAGGAGCTTTGCCGCCACCAAAGAAAGCCTCATTGTCGTCATTCATCATGCATACCTACCCAAGTACCCAGGTATCTACCGGCATACTCTGACGCTGATGCTGACATTGTGCACTGCATACTGCACATTGATTTGCTCAACAACAGCATCCTCACGCCCAGGCACAGCCGTTTGACTACGATGGCCGATGCAGCACGCCTCGTGGATGCCACGTCCGTCACGGAACCGCTTGCTTCTGCGCCCCCTTGATGGGCCGTCATGGCAGTGCAATGAGAGTCCTTGCTGCCCGGCCGCGCCCAGACGAGCTCTGTAGTTGGGTAAAAGGGAAAGGGACAAAAAAAACCGTGCAAAAAGCCGAGCATGAACCTTCATGTCTACCGAGTCTCGGACTCTTGGCTGTGCCCTTGAAGAAGAAGAAAAAAAAAAAAAAAAAAAAAAAAAAAACCTTCCGCGTGAGCGCATACCACCAATCCCATCTCTCGAATGCTTCCCTTCAGAGTTTGTCGCGACGGTGGTGCCTTGGGCTCTGAAGTAGTACATGTCGCCATTTTCTCGTCCATGACGAGTTGTGAGCAAGGCCCTTCCGCCTGCAGCATGTATGTGATTTTTCGGCGTTGGCTTCATTCTCGACGCCGCGACCTGTCGCATAAAGTAGAACCACAGCTAGCACAACCTCGCCAACGTCTCCGACTGGCCAGGCCGCTGAATTGAGCGTGTAAACGAGGTCGAGGCCTGTAACATGGTGGGCTGACTCCTACAAACTCCCCGCCTGCGCATGGGAAGGCGGGGCAGGGGCAAATAAAATCACACTCGATACCAGGTTGTGCACACTTGGGCGGGTGGGCTCGAATAATCCATTTCGCAGAATCATGAGTTGCACTCTCAATGGGTCCAGACGGGTCGGAGCGGGCGGCATCGCGGGCGGGTTTGCGGGCGGCATCTTGTCCGGGCGCGACGACACCCGTCTGAAAAGGGGACAAATTTTTACTCGCCATCATCCGCGGCATCCTCTACCGTAGTCAACAACGTCGTTTTCTGAGCACGATCGGCACTGCCCGTCTCAGCACTGATCGTTTTCAGATAGCCCTCTTGCTCCAGTCGATCTGCCTCTTCGGGCTCGAGCAGTCCGCCCTGGCCCCGTCCCTTGTTTAATTTTCTCTGCACAGCGACAGGAACAAAGGCCGAGACGGCTTCTTGGCGAAGATCCCGCAAAACAGGTTTGGCTTCGTATACAGTCTGTGGTGCCGAGGGCAACGCCACCTCCTTTTCCTTTGTGGCATCGTCACCCACCCTGGCTTGGGCTTGGTGTTCTCGCTGTTTTTGCTCATTCTCCTGGTTTCGTCGCGCGCGTCGTTTCGCATACCACTGATCCAGAACCTCCTTGGGAATCGGGGGTGGTGTGTCCCGCGGCATCGGGATCCTGCGCACGTCGTCTGGGACATCGTCGTCCGTCGTTGAACCATGGGATCCCCGTCGCCGTTTGCCCAGCACGCCGAAACTGCCATCCCCGTGTGCTCCGCCGCGGCCAAAGGATGGTGCCTTGTCCCCCAGTGCTTCTCTTGCCTTCTTGATGGACTTGAGTTCCTTTTCGAGTCCCTCCAGCAGTTGTTCCTCGTTTCGCGAAAGCTTCCCCCCGCCATCAGCAATGGCCTTCAAGTCATCAATCTGTTTCTGAATGCGCTCCGGGTTCTTTCGTGCTAGTCTCTCGTTGCGTCGTTCTTGGATTTCCGCCTTGCCTGTCATGTGTGGTGGTTAGCTTCCTGTTTTCCCAACGCCGAGAGAGAATAGAAATGGCATCGTCGTGCGGCACCTTTCTTGATGGCTTTGGCTTTGTCAGCCTTGCGCTGCGCCTGCACCGGGTTGACGCTCTTCTCCTTGGGCATCTTTCAGGCAGATTTTGAGCTTCAAAGTGACTGAACAATCTGCTAGAGATTCTTCATGTATGGGCATTGGGTATGTAGGCAGAATGTTTGCGAGCCAGGAAGTTGCTTGATTTCCTCTTGGGAAGCTCGGGCAGGCTTCGAGGTGGGTCAATCAATCCCCTAAACCAATCATGTCTTATCAATACCAGACAGCCTTCTTTTTGTACATGTAAGTGCAATTCCTTGTCCGATATGATGTGTGTTGACATTGGTCTCGATTATTCGGTTTTTTTTCTTTTTCCTTTCTTTTCACCTTTATTTCTTTTTTCTTTCTTTTTTCTTTCTTTTTTCTTTTTTTCTTTTCAAAAA
>SRPU01001077.1:0-11526 GCA_018360185.1 Claviceps lovelessii
AGTGTTACGGTCTGCCCCCAGAGGCGGAACCCACCTCATAAAGGAGGGTTCCGCCGCATCTAGCTTAGAGAACAACAACTTTAACTATACACACACTTAACCACCTATCTGTAACTTAAGTGTTCTCTCTTTATAACCTTTATAATGTACCACACCTATTGTGTGAGTACCCCCTATTTATGTGTAATATCCAGTATATAATAAGTAGTAGTAATTACTGTTTCTTTTATATACCTATTTATTATACAAGACTTATTAATAAAAACCATAAGCCTTATATTAATAACTAGAGAAAACTAGCGACTTTCACCTATTAGTCTAAATTCTCTAATTACTAGCTCTATTACTAAAAACTAGCTATAGTAAATACACCGTTTCTAGGCTTTCTACTAAGATTTTCCTAACATTAAGAATAGGAAAAGACCCTTTTTATTATAAGAGAATATTAAAAACCTTTAAACTCTTACTAGATATTAATACATTAATAGTAACCTCTAAATATACCTAGAGCCCCTTATTATTAAAAGACTAATCTATTAAAACCCTATAGACTTTATAACTATTAATGCTAAGTAGAAAATAGTAAAAGGCATTATCTATAGGGCTAAGCTTAAATGCCTTTTTAAAAGAGCAAACCTAGCGCTAGAGATTAAAAGCACTATACTAGAAAATAGCCTAAAACGCTTAGAAAACACTAGCAATATAGTGATATATAATATTTCTAAAGATACCTTAATAGGGGAATCCTTAAGCATAGGAATTAAGGGACCTCTAAAGACCCTAAATATCTTATTTTGCATTAAGGAAAATAATGCCTCCTTATAGAAAGGAGACTATATTAGCACTAGTTCCCACTAGGAAACTATCCTAGAATTAAGAACCCACTCTTATCTAACCTATAGCGCACTAGCTACCTTCCTAGGAGCTCCTTTAAATCCTATAGAAATTAACTAAAATAAGGTAAGTTCCCTCTTTCCTAGAAATTATATAGAATATATGCCTCCTTCTAAGATAATAAAGGCTTAGGGGCACTAGCACAAACCTAATATAAACAATAAATTTAGATAATTTCTTACTAATATATGCAATTAGTAGGAGGCTGTCTTTAATAAAATCCGCTATAATAATGCTAGGGAAATTAATAATGCAGTTACCTATATAATAGTAGCCCTAAACTTATTTAAGCTAGTAGAATCCTACTAGTAAGTTATAAAACTAGCTTAATACCCTTTATTTCCCTTTAGATAGGTTCTAACCTTAGATATGTAATGCTTTATAGCATTCTTTAAAACTATAGGTATATAGTAAGCATAACTATCCTGCTTAGTGGCTATTGCTAGCTAATATACTAAAACCACTTAATTTAGGGGGCAGCTAGCTAATAGTAAGTATTATAAGACTTTATATAATCTCCCTCTCTATAAGGAGCTGCCTTTTAGGAATGCTATACACGCTTAAAAGCTATTATTTACACTAGTAGAATAGTGCCTTAAAGAGAAGTATTTTTATAAGGATTATACTACTTATGCTTTAGTAATCTCTAATTATTTAGTAGAATCCTTTTAGAAGCTTAAAGATATTAAATACCTTAACCTTAAAATAAATCTAAATAAAATTAATAGTAAAGCTATTAAACATAAAGGCAAATCTACTATATTTACTAATATAGACCTTTAGATTTAGGCAGTTAAAGACTACTATAGTTATACTAGCATTAGCTACTAAGAGTAAATTAAGCATTAAGTGTAGTATCTTTTCTATAGTACTGCTTATACCTAATATTATTAGCACCTTAATAATAAGGAAAGGGCTATAATATTCTGCAATTTTAAGTTAGTTTTCGCTATAGTTAAGAAGGAATTTAGCGTTAAAATCTAGGACACTATAGCCTAGCTTAACTAAGCTAAATTTACTAGAGATAATATATTATCTAAGATATCTTTATAAGAATTTACAGTAAAGATTTTCTTCTATGCTAGGGCTAATAAGGAATCCACTAACCTTTAGCTTCTTACCCGCCTCTGCTATAAGCTTTATATAGAACTCCGCTAAATCTATCCTTAACTAGTGGAATTTAACTACTAAAATATATATATTAATTTAGTAGAAGGCAAGAGGTAAAACCTAAGGGACTTTATTCTAGGCAACAAAACCTACTATAAAACTAAGAAGAGTAAAGTCTAGGCTTCTGCTTACTTTCTTATAAAAGACTTAGACTTAATAAATAATAATACCCCTTATTTTATAGTAAAAGCCCACTAAAATAGACTGCTTTATTATAATAGCCACTATAGTAGCAGTTACAGCCCACTGCAGTATTAATAGAGTGGTTACTACTAATACTTATAAAGCTATAAGCAATACTATAATGCTAGTAATAGGTATAATAGTGGAAACCACTAGCTATAAGGTTAATTATACCCTTTCTAGCTAAATTATAGTTGCTTATATAAGGATTATAAAGGGGCTTTATAGTAGTCCCCTAAGGACTTTAATAGGAATATACCTATACCTACCCCTAACACTAGGGAGGTAAATACCCCTAAGTAGTAAGAGAAGGCTAATCCTTACTATTACAAATCCTTTAGGCGCCCCTAGTATAACTATTAAAGCTATAAACCTTATTTTTATAGAAAATAAGCACCTAAGGATAGTAATAGCGCAAACTATATAGTTATAGTAGACAACTCTAATGCAGAAGCTAAGGAATTCTACCTTACCTTATTAGAATACTATATAGTTAAGAAAGGCATTATTAAAAGTAACTTAAATAAGAATAAATCTAACTTTATAAACGCTTTCTACGTAGGGGAGCTAATACTCCCCCTTAACTTACGCTATAAGAAAATTATAGTATCTAAAGGACTAACTAATAGTTAGGTTATTAAAGCTATAGTAAGGCTATATTAGTTAGAAATCACTAGAAAAAGAAAGGCAACCACCTATCTTAAGGTTAACCTTTACTTTAATAACTAAGGGTAGGACTATAAAATCTACCTTAATATAGGAACTTTATTAATATTAGTTAATAAGGAGTGGCTTTAATAGAATAGGTATAATATTTAATAGGGAACCTAGAAGCCTAAACCTATAAATAGTGTAAATTCCTCCTTCTATATTATAGAAACCGCTACCTTTAACTTTTATATTAAAGGGGAAGCTAGAGGAAAGTTAGTATTTAGCTACTTTACTATAACTGCTAATGTAATAGAGAAACTTATACTAAAATTATTAATTAGTATAGATTTTATATATAATTATAGCATTAAAATTAACTTCATTAACCCTAGGGTTATTTTCCAATCTATATATAATATAACTATACCTAGCTGCATTTTCCGCCCTACTAACATAGTTCTAACTAGGAGGGTTATTGCAACACACTACATTACTATGCTGCTGTATAGCTTAAAAGTTATGCTAGTCTTCTAGAAGAACTATATAGTATATAAGGCAATAAGTGTTTATTACTTTATCTTAAAGAACCGCTAAATTTTTAATAGTATTATAAATTATAAGCAAGCTAAATGCTTGCTAATCTATAACTTTATAGATCTCCTAATTTATATTAAGCCTAACTAAAGGCTAGGAAACCTCTATAGACTAAACTCTATAGATTCCTACTTTGCTATAGATAATATTAAGAATTTTTCTACCTTCTATAGTTAAAATATTAATATCCCTAAAGGCTATAAGAAGCTAGTAGTTTTAAAGAATATCCTTCCTCCTAAAGCTAAAGGAGATATTAAAGAAAATACTAATAACCTTAACCTAAAGGTGGTTAATAGCAGCATTCCTTTATATAGCATTATATACCTAGATAATATGCTATTTATTATAAATAAGTTTAGCGTTAAGATTATAAATTTTAACCCTACTACTGCGGAAAAACTTATTAAACTTACTAATAAATATAATGTTTACTGCGACTAGGGGGTAGTGCTAATGCCTAAGGAGGAATAGATATGTATTAATTTTATTAATAGATAGCAAAATTAGCTAAAACCCTTATAAGTGTACTACTTAGGCAGGAAAGATTTTAAGAAATTCTATAAAATCTTTAATAAGAAATATAAGGCAGGTAAGGTATTCTACCTTAGAGTAGGCAAGAAAGCACTATGCCTATACCCTAGTTTCCTTATCTAGTGTAACACTAGGAAAGAATGCAAAGGAAGAGCAGTAATTAATATAAGGCCTATAAATAGCATTACTATTCTAAACATATATCCTTTACCTAACTAAGGCAATATTATAAAGGATATATAAGGAAAGTATTAGATATCCCTCCTAAATGCTTCTAGTTTCTTTAACTAACTTCTAGTATAGCACAAGCACTGTAATAGAATAGCAATAATCTCTAAGAGAGAAATTAAGGTATCCTATATTATAATATAGAAATATAAGAATTCCCTAGCGTACGCTTAGCGTTTTATAGACAAGCAATTCTATAAGCATTAAGCCTTTATATAAGTATATATTAATAACATTATAATTTTCTCCAATACCCTTAAAGAACACTTAGCTTACCTTAAGATTGTTTTCTAAATTCTTAAGAAGTGCTGCCTATATATTATAGCTAAGAAGTTATTTATTAGCTATCCCTTAATCTAGCTTTTAGGTTTTATTATAAACGTAGAGGGTATTACTAACACTAGTAACCACGTTAAGGCCTTTAAGAACCTCTAGATGCCTACTACACTCTTAACCCTTAAAACCTTTATTAGCATAGCTGGCTTTTTCTGTATAGGGGTCCCCTAGTTTAATTTATATATTAAACCCCTATAGGATAGGAAGACCGGAATTCTTTATAACCTTTATAAGAGGAATAAGCTCCCTATTAGGTTATCTAAATAGGCGCGGAAGCACGCAGCCTAATAGGTAAATTTTACACTATTAAAGCAGAAAATTATATTTTTTAAATTAATTTAAGAACTCTTATATATAAAAATCCTGCTTTAGCACTACAACCCTAAGAGACCCCTCTTCTTTAAGGTTAATATATATAAGAAGGGCTTTAGCCTATACACCTTCTAATTAGCTATTAATTAAAATAGTATTAGCATCCCTAGCAAGGATATTAGCAGCAATAAGCTTTGCCCTATCTTATTTCTCTCCTAACTAACCTTAGCTATTAAGAAGAGGTATAGCTTAATAGAAGCGGAGATTGCTACTATTATATAGGGAATAAGGAAGCTAAGAAGAATAGCCTAATCTAACTTATTAGCTATAAATATTATTACTAATTACTCACTAGTAAAGGGTATTATTTAGTATACCTTACTTATAATAATAGACCTTAATAAAGCTAACCTTAAGCTAGCTAAAGTTATAAATTACCTCTTGCAGTTTAAAATCCATATTATCCACATTCCTAGCATATTAAACATAGTACCTAACGCCCTCTCTTAATTACTAGTGGATATTAGCTATAAGGAAGCAGCGGACTGCAGTAAATTTAATAAACTTAATGCTTATATATACTTTAGAGAAAAATCTATAGCTACTATAATTATAGATAAGAATCTAAAGGATTCTATTATAATAGGGTATTAGTATAATATAAAGTATAGCTAGATTATTAAGAGTATTACTATATATAGGGAGAAGCAGCGCTAAGCTAATTAGAATTAGCTATAAATTCCCTTATATAGCTAGGACCTTTAAGATAATAGACTTCTTTATTACTATAATTTAGAGGGACTATGCTAACTCTATATTCCTTAAAACTATATAAAAACTTTACTTTAACTAACTTATAATAATACTTACTACTTTAGCGTAGGGAGAATAGTGGAGAAGCTCTCTACTATATACTTCCTATAGATAAGCAGCTAAATACGTACCTATATAGCCCACTATAGTGTCTATAGGGAAAACATAGTCCTTTAATTATAAGCTTTAGGAGAGATAAAATCTCTTTAAACTAAGCCTATACCTTTCTATAGTATCTCTTTAGACTTTATTATAGATATACTAGAGGTTAGCTTTTTAAATATAATATAGGCAGTAAAGGGATTTACTACCTATAACTCGCTCTGCTTTATTAACTACCTCTTTAGTAAGAAGACTATTCTTATCCCTAGTTATAAGAAGTATTTAGTAGAAATTTAGGCTAAACTCCTTCTTAGGGGGCTTTACCTTACTAACTAGGGTTTTCTATAAGAAATTATTAGCAATAGGGACCTAAAATTTATCTCTAAACTCTAAACTACTTTATTCTATAAGCTAGGAGTAAAATTCCTTATAGCTATAGTGTATTACCTATAAACTAATAGGGTAGCGGAGTATAAAAACTAGATAGTAATTATTACTATATAGTATTATACTATAATAGGCCTAGATACCCCCTAGCCTTTAATACTTCTAGCGCTCTAGCATTACCTTAATAATATAGCCGCGGCTTCTATTAACTATTTACCTAATAAGCTTATATTTAGTTATAAACTACTTATAGTAGTAGACCTTTTTTAAAATTTAAATAAATTTATTACTAACCCTAAGGATACTAACCTCTTAGTGCTTTAAAAGTTATACTAAAGGAAAGCTAAGTATGCTATTACTATAGCAGTAGCACTTATAAAAATCTAATATAATTCTAAGCATAACCTAGTAAATATTAGCATTAAAGATATAATATACCTTAGACTTTACTTAGGCTACAAGCTTCTAGGTAAGCCTAAGAAGAAGTAGTTTCCTTAGTATACTAGGCTATATAAGGTCTTAGAGCAAATCTCTTCCCTCTTCTTTTGCCTTAATTTCCTACTAACTTTAAGGGTTTATTCTATAGTTTCTATAGCTTATATTTAGAAACTATAATAAAGCAAGGATTCTTTTAAAAAAGCTAAACTAATGCCACCCCTAGTGGATTTAACTAGTTTAGGTAAGGTAAACTATTAGGAAATTAAGAGAATTTAGAATTATTATATATAATTCTTTTAAAAAAGGGGCAAGAAGCTTTATATTAATTTCCTAATTTGCTAGAAAGGATACTCTACTAAAGATAATTAGTGGATTTCTAAGGAAGAGATATGTGTTAATGCTGCTAAGATAGTTAATAAGTACCTTGCTAAGAATATTATTAATTAGGATAAGGAATACCGTAAGAAAGGTCTTATAGCGCCTTCTAATTAATAAATATTCTAGTTAAGCTAGCTCTGCGTTTAATTTTGCGAATGTATATAGGGAAATTCTTACTAGTGAAAAACATTAATTATTTTCTGACTCCCTACACACTATAAGAGCTTACCTTAAGCTTACTTTTATAGCCCTATTAGGGCATATAAAAAAACCTTTACTTTCTACACTTTCTTTAACCTTCTTGCTTTCCCCTTCTTCTTTGCTTTTCTTTCCTTACTACTTTTTATATTTCTTTTATAGTTATGCATTGTAAGGCTATAGTTATCTACGCTATTATTATAAAATTTCCCTACTACTATTTATATACCCTTTGCCCCCTTTCTTATAGAATTTCCATTCCTTAGCTATTTACTAAATCTATATGCTTAAAGCTATTAGCGCTATTTATAATAATTACTACACTAGTAGCTAGTAGTAGTATAAGTAGGCAATATTGTAGTAGAAAGTATATAGCAATACCCTAGATTTTACCCTTATTTTACACACTAAAGCCTTAGTTAGGCTAAGCCCTTACTTATAGCTTCCTACTAATCTCCTTAAGCAATTAGTAATAGAACTTAAAAACAGTATAGCTAGCTATAGTATTAACCTAGCTAACCTACTAGGACTTAATTTTAACCCTTACCTTTAGAATACTAATATCCTAACTAACTAGCTAGAGGTAGCTCCCGCTACTTAGAATAATAAGTCCCCTATAGGTAGCAGTAAGAATATAGATATAGCTTACATTACCTCTTTAGCTATCCCTATTTCTAATAATAGTATAGAAGAACTTTCTAATATAGAGGATATAGAACCCACTAGGGATAGTAATAATACTAGCAAAGTTAAGGAAGGGGCTATAGTAGGCCTAGGTCTTATAACTACCTATAATAAGGCAGCTAGATATATCTCTAATAACTAGATACACTAGTACCTCTACTAATTTATAAGAACTAATAGTAGAATATATATACCCTATAATAAAGTAGATAAATTTGCCTTCTTATTTAAAGTTAATGCTAATAAGGACTATGCATAGTAGCACTATACTAATAAGTAGTTACTTAAAAAGAAAGATTAGAGTCTTATAAATGCTGTCTATATTTATAGTATAGAGTTTACTATAGCTAGCGCTAGGATTAGCTATAATAGATTTAGTATAAAAGAAAATAACCCTTTCTATAATCTATACCTAGTAGTTATAGGTTACTATATTAATATCTTTAAGGGGCTTAATGCCTAAAACTATAGGGCTATAGTAGCTATTATAAAGGGTAATAAGGCCTATGCTAAAGGTAAATTAGAAATCCCTATTATTTATATAGCTTATAATACCCTATAAACTGTTATTATTATCTAGAAAGAAAGGGGTAGTTATAAGAACCGCTTCTAAACCCACTAGCTCCCTTTTAAAGCTATTATTATTACTAAATATATAAGTAATACCTTTAGCTATTTAAACAGTACTTTTAGTAGCCTTTTAGTAATAATTAGTAAATCTTACCTTATAGAAATCTATAAGCCTAACGCCTAAACCACCGCTGCTATATTTATATAGCTTGCTAGTATATAGGAGAATGTCCTTGCCTATATTGCTGCTTTAGAAGTAGCTATAAAAGCCCTTAAATCCATTATAATAAACTATAAGGGATAACTTAGTATATATTACACTAGCCTTAAGGGCTTTATAAAGATCTATAATATTATAAAGAATAAGGCTTTAGGGATAGTTAATGCTAGAATTAAGGAAGCTACTAAAAATATACCTATAGCAAAAGGCATTAAAGATATAGAATCCTGCCTTACTACACTAGAGAAAAGTAAAGCTATTACTACTACCTTAATTTCTACTATTAAAAACTTTATTAAGATACTCTAAACTAAGGTAAAAACTATTAAGACCTTAGCAGCTCCTATTATATATACCCTAACTATATTAAAAGCAGGCACCCTTAGGATAATGACTTTAGCGTCTTCCTCTAAGTATAGTAGGGAGGATTCCCTAACTCCCTAGTACTATATATATTCTATGCGCTATAAATGCTAGCTACCTATTACTAAGGGGTAAACATCCTCTGCTAGGCTAAAGGCTATACTAAAAAAAGGGGATTCTAATAATCTCTTTAGTAGCTTATACTAGCTATTTAGTGTTTTCTGCTCCTGCTAGTTAGCAGTGTTTTTCCCTATAAGAATTTAAGTGCTATTGCTTAGGATATAGTTAATTTTAAGTGTTTTATATAAGGTATTTGCTATAAGGGGGTGGAATTAATAAAGTATGCTATAGTCTAATAGGCTGCGTTAATTTTTAAAATAACTATTACTATAAATATATAATCCCTGCGGGATCCTACCTATACCTAGCTTATATTATATGCAAATAAGGCATATGTGTGTTCTTAACCTAAGCTGCGTAAAAACTATGTCTTAATAGGTATAGGAAACCTCCCTAATGCTAGTGTATGCCTTAAGTTATAGAAAACCCTAATATCTTAAGGCTACTGTATTTATTTAACTAGGGCTATAGCCTAGCTGCCTTAGTATACACTAAATAATATAAAAACTTACCTTACTATAACCCTCTTGCATTTTCTTTTATGTTTAATAATATTAACACCCTCTTATTATAGGTTGCTCCTATCTCTTTCCTTATTGCTATTATTAGCCTCCTATGTGTATTATTATATATTTTATTATCCCTTTTATAGTGGCTGCCTTCTTCTATATAAAACTGCTGTTTTCTATATAACTATATAAGCTTCCCCTAGTATTAGAGGCTAAACCTAGTATAGTAAGTTATACTATACTTACTCCCCCTTAGGAGACTTTATAAATAAATAAGGAAATTGCTAGAGACTATAAGCATACCCTTAAACTCTTTACTAAGCTAGGTAACTTATATTTTAAGGCCTGCTATAGTGCTAACACTATAGTTTACTAATTATAAATAGTAAAAGCTACTGTTTTTAAACTATACTACATTATAATCTCTAAAGACTTTATTAAAGGCAGTTTCTATAGAACCTTCCTGCTTTATAAGATCTATAGACTGCACTGCCTTTTGCTAGCTTATAGCTAGCTAGAATTAAATATAGCTTTTATTTAATATACTGTAGAGCTTAGTATAGAAGCTTTTATTTAGCTCCCTTTAACTATTACCTTCTATATTAATAAAATATTTACTTAGTAGGACCTCTAGGTTTATATTAGTAGCGGTATTAAGAATATAATAAACCTTTAGGAGAAGGTAGCCCTCTTTAGTATCCCTAGGGCCTAGTAGCTTATTAATTTCTTTATTTACCTTACTAAAACCTACTATAACCCCACTGCTTAATATAATGCCCTTACCCACTTTAGAGAAGTAAAAGACTATAGCAGTGTCTTTATTAAATATTGCTTCTACCTTACTAACTTATACTATAGGGCCTCCTATAAGAGTGCTAAACTCCTTCTAATACTTATTGCTTATATTATAGTAATAACTAATAAGATAAAGTATAAAGTCTACACTAATAAAACCTAGAAGGGCTAGTATAGTATAGCTTCCTACTAAAAGAAATAGAACCTTAACGTGGAAATAGCGTAGCTTTATAATAACCTAAGAGTGGCCTAGTACTAGAAAAAGGCTAAAAATATAGTAATAGACCTTAATATCTATGCCCTTAATACTATATCTAACTACTATAGGTAGGAAGTTTTTAAAAGAATCCTTACTACCTCTATAGTATAATACGCTCTAGCAAAGGATATTTACTTTATAATAAGATATTAGAATTACATTATAGATTTTAATAACCCCTAGGATAATGTAGAGGCTAATAGCAAGGAGTCTAGCGAATCTAATAGTAAGGAGTCTAGGGAGCCTAATAACACTAGTGTATTTACTAATAACTCTAATGAGAAAGTAGAGGATTCCACTAATAATAATATATTTACTAATAATAAGGATAACTAGTAAGAATGGGAAAGGCATAGGCACACTAGATACTGCAGAATTATAGTAACCATTTTAGGATTTCTACTATAGTTATTTAGTCTATAAGTTATGCAATAGTCTGCTTAGTTTTGTTTTATCTTTCGCTTCTATACATAGCTCCTATAGGTTAGTCTATAACCCTTCTACGCGCGGGATTCTATAATAATTTCTTCTTTTTCTTTATTTATTTATTTGCTTTAGCTTAGAATAAGCTACCTTTTCTTCTATAAAGAGGGGACCTATTACAGTCTGCCCCTAGAGGTGGAACCCACCTTATAAAGGAGGGTTCCGCCGCATTTAGCTTAAAGAACAATAACTTTAACTATACACACACTTAACCACCTATCTGTGACTTAAGTGTTCTCTCTTTATAACCTTTATAACGTACCACACCTATTGTGTGAGTACCCCCTATTTACGTGTGACATCCAGCA
>SRPU01001078.1:0-11524 GCA_018360185.1 Claviceps lovelessii
AAAAAAAAAAAAAAAAAAAAAAAAAAAGTCATGATCGCTTCAAGGAGGCCAAGCTGGATGCATCAGATTTGGCGAGCTGGAGCGTCATTGTTGGCCATTTTGGGCCATGGAGGCGGAATGTAAATTTTGGGCGTTTTCGTTACGCTTATTTATCGGGTTCTTTTTCCTTTTCTTGAATGGTTCTTCTTTGTGGCTTGGAAGGGAGTGGCGGCGGCGGACCTGAACTGGCAAGGTCGTGAGTCGAAAGACTGGGTCAAGTTGAAGAAATGCAAGTAGTTTTGAAGGCAGCCTGGCATCACTTCCGAGGTTGACTTTCGCTGTTGAGTTCGGTAGAGGCAGCAGATGACGAGCCTGTTGCTACTATGTCGGGAGTGTCGGTAGATGAGAAAAGATGAGATTGTACCAAGGCCCGAGCTTACGCTGTACATGACCTTCTCGTCTCGCCCATTCTCGTGGACGGAATATCTCGCATGGCAGGGGACAGGAAATGCCGCGGGCATGCCGTTTTTGGTGCGGTTGGCGTGCTGGCTGACATGCAGCGTGTGGATGTTGTTTCCGAAATACACCCCTCCCGCCCCGGTTTTTGGGGCCTCTGTCGTTTGTATCATAGATACGAGTTTGGGTATCTTGAGTGACATACTAGGGGTATCTGGCATGTCAGACGCCATGGCGCGCTTGTTGCGCGCGGTTGGCGCTCTTGGGCGGAACCCAATCGCGAGGAAAGCGAGACGACGGCGGGACGAGTCGGTTATCCCGGTCCGCGAATTGTGCTTGTCTTTAGCTCTTTAGCCAACCAGGAACGGCGCTTGGGTTTACAACGAGCTTGCGGAAGGAATGCTATCTAGTATAGAGTGACTGAGATGAAAGGCTACCCTGCGAATTCTATGTTTATTTCACCTCAACGTCGTCACAAGCATGGCTGTACGGACAAAGACAAAACGAATATGCACGAGTGGATATGAGAACGGGGACTGGCCCCAAGGCACAAGGGTGGCCGGACCACCAATCGGTTTTAAGAATATAACTCGCTCACGATAGTTTAAAAATAGAAGAAGCATGATATCCTTCACTTCATTGGCTTCAGTGCATACATTCGCACCGGAAATAATCGTACAGGCGGCACTTCCGGAAGTCCACGCTGTTCATCAGTCCTGACCAGTCTGAGGCCGGCTCTTTCGAACAAGCTTCTGAACTTGCTGTCTTCTCTAGATGGGATAGTAGCGTGGTTAGATTTTTTTTCCCCCGTCCTTCTGTTGCCAAGGCGGACGTGTGGTGTGGAAGCAGAATCGGTGCATCCCGGTGAGGGCAATATGACAAGGAATGAAGGAAAGATGGGCAGTAAGGATTTTGTTAAAAAGATAAAAATAGAAAAGGAATAAGAAGAAAAAGAAGAAGAAGAAGAAGAAGAAGAAATAATAACGCATATAAAAATAAAAGTGAAAAATCAAAACGTGCAAGTTAACCAACCTCGTCACACTACTGTCTGTCTCGTCAAACAAGTCACGTCCACTGGTGCTGAGATTCTCCTTGACAACAATCACGCCGCTTTCAGGCCGCAGAGCGAGCTTGCAGGCCTGCAGGTATGTTACCACTTCGTTGTCCCGAAGGTGGCCCAGACACCATTGCGTCCAGATAATGTCGTACTTGGCTTCGGGATGTGGATGCCAGTCTTGGAGTCCGACGTTGAAGATGGTGCCGATTCTGGCGTGGCCTTGGAGAGTGTCTGTGAATTTGGAGACGGGCTCGATGATGTCCACTTGGTCGCACACGTCCAGAAGGAGGCCCTTGGTAATTCGACCGATGCTACGGAACGCCGGACGGGGCCGTTTTAGCCAGGAAGGAAGAGCCGACGAGGCCAGATGTGTTTCATATCAAACAAGTCGAAACGGTGGACAAAGAAGCAACGACAAACTCACCCTGCTCCGGCATCCACGGCCCTCCCGACACGCTGCCTATCGTGCTTGGTCCCTATCCCGAGTCGGGCAAGAAAGGTACGTGATCCTTGCAGATCGATGCGGGAGATGGACTCGAAGCCCTCCCACGATGGTACGCCACCGAGCATGCCGTCTTCATCGGCGCTGACGTTGTTCCAGTAGTTGATGCCAGCCTCGGTGTTGACGGCGTCGCTGACCGAGCTTGATTCGCGAGTCTGCGCCATTTGTGTCGGGGCGTGAAGCTTGTCCTCGGCTTACTTTGCGGGTCTTTACGAATCATGGAATACGCCTTGATTTCGTGGTGATAGATCACAGGCTGTTACAAGTTGGACGAGGAGTGGTTGAGTTTATCGATTGCGTCACGGGACTTTTTTTTTTTTTTTTTTTTTTTTTAAGTCGCCGCCCCACTTTACTGTATGTTAGAACGACGCTTGAGCCTCGCCTTGCACTGTGAGCACGTTTGCCAAGAAAGATTAAGCACTGGACGATAAGACATGCATAACAAGAACGCCATATGTTAACCCTAACCCTACGTGGAACAAGAAATGACATGCGAAGAATTGTCGTTCCTAATCAATGAGGTGGTGGTTGGCAGGAATTTTCTCCTGGCGTGAAACAGGTGGCACTCGTGAGCAGAACATAGAGATATTATTTTATTCCATTTTTATAGGTGTATTACAACCGCTTTCGTATTTTTGAAATTGTATTCCCGTCAACCACGTGAGCCTTTCAGTATACAAAGTACATGCCAAGTGTGTTTGTATAAATGCATGTGTGTATGTGGGGTATAGATGAGGATGTTAATTCTATAACTAGGCCCCATCGCAGAAATTCCAAGTCTAAACCAGTGCACAGAATTACAAAGCTTGAAAGAGTTAAAGAAGAATACATGTGTATGTTATCTAGTTAGTGAACATGCTATCACTGAATGTAAAAGACAATAGCTGGTTCCACGAGAATGTCAGGTAATATCCGTCTTCGTCGCCACACCATTTGCCGAATTACCCGTCGGGATTAGTGCCGACGGCCTCGTTTACCTGATAGCGGGGAAACAATGCTTTGATGTCGTAGCCGGGACCGCTCCTGATATAATGCCCGATTTTCACGCCAAATCTTTGCGTGCTTTCGCAAATGTACCACCCTCGATTTACTCTCCCGTTACGGTGAACACACCAAGACATGCGTCAGCTTCGTGTCGTTCTGCTGCGTCATGCTTCTGCTTCCGTGCTGAGGGGGGGGGGGGGGGGGGGGGGGGGGGGGGGCAAGGGGGCGGCAACTTACATGTGCTGCGTTGGATACATAGTCGGCCTGTGAGGAAGAGATATTAGCAAATCTTTCTCTTCCTTTTTTTTTCACCCTTTTCACGAGAACATTGGACGGTTTTGAGCAAGGTCAGTCATATTGTGTTTACGTCATTCTACCAGACGACGTATTTGGTGAGCTGCCAGCTGCACAGCTTGTCTCTGGTGTCCACGTTCTACAAGCGCACTCTCTGTGTTCATGGGCAAGAACATCGGTCTTAGGCAGGAGGACAGGCAAGAGACTTGAGGCGCGCAAAATCAGAATTTGGCCCACAAATTCGAAGAAGTAATGTAGTGTTCGTTGCTAACAGGGAGAGTAGATGAGAGGCGGGTATCAGACTCCCCCTTCCATCTAGGCGGGCAACTGCAACGGCTTTATAGCTTAGAGAGTAGCAGACTTGCATGTAAGGCGTAGGCACTCCTATTCTCCTTCAACTTTCCGCCGCGTTCCACGTATTCCTTCAAGAATATGACCAAGCTGTAACCCCCGCTCAAAATCCGCCCTCTTGTAGCGAAGCGGACATGGCCCTCGCATGTCAAAGCGGAGCTCTATTTATAGATCTCCATTGGCTCTTTATCATGAAAGGGGTAGACCCAAGGTAACTCTGGATCGTTGACGATTATTGTCTTGGTTGATTCGATCAAACTCCCCAGTCAGATATCTAATTTGAGCGTCGCCTGGTACCGTGCATCATCTACAGCTAAGACAATTGAGATATTTTTGCCAAGAAAGACGTAATCCCCGACGTTGGGTGTGCTCAAACAAAAAGGCCACATATCAAGAATAATAATAAATATACCAATCATGTTGAAACCAAGAAAAGATGAAGGGATAAGAAGCGATATTTATATTGTCGTTTTTCAAGCCTAAGATATAGACGCCGAGGTCGTTGAGATGGTGATTGGCTTACAATCAACCACACAGGTTCTCCGAATGAAGAACGGATAGCACCCTTGAGTAAAGTAGAGTATTAGAATATAAATTTGTATTGTATTGCAGTTGTATTTTACTCATTGTAGTGCGTTGTGTTCGTATTATATCTTGTACTGTTGGAATTGTGTTCCAACGAGCTCCATGTACCTTGGCCTTGTAGTACAGAGAAAGTATGTGATGTACAGTATGTCGAGTATGCAGGGATATATATGTATGTACATGTGTGTAGGTAGGGTATAGTTGAGGATGCCAATTTCCATGACGTTGGGCCCTAGCCGCAGAGAACCAGAGTCTTCACCAATGCACAGAATCATGAGCTTCAGGGCGTTGAACAGATTCAGGATGTGCAATGTGCCTAGTTGATATTTTGCCGCCGAATTCATGCGAGAATGGCAGATGAGTTGGATCATGTTCATCACCACGCCAGACACCGAGTTACTCCCTGTCAGGACAGTGACCGACGGCGGCGCCGACCTTCATGAGGGGATCGGTCATTTTATAACTAAAGCCTTCGAACCTCATAGGATAGAAACCACATTTCTCACCCCAACTCTTGCAGGATGTCTCGAAGTGGTCACCGTCAATGTGCTTGCCGTCCTCTGTGACGCACTAAGAAATGCGTCAGCTTCATGTCGCTCTGTATCCTACTAGTTCTGCTTCCGTGTGTGTGTGTGACT
This sequence comes from Claviceps lovelessii, assembly GCA_018360185.1. Taxonomy (NCBI): domain Eukaryota; kingdom Fungi; phylum Ascomycota; class Sordariomycetes; order Hypocreales; family Clavicipitaceae; genus Claviceps; species Claviceps lovelessii. The sequence continues at coordinate 4,847 of SRPU01001078.1, forward strand.
TTCTTTTTTTTTTTTGGGGGGGGGGGGGGGGGGGGGGGGGGTTGGGTGAAGGGGGGTTAGGGGTTGGTCTGGGTTCAGTCGTTATTGTTGGCACACTCACACGTCCTGTGGAAATTTCATATATACCCTATCAAGAAAGACCAGAACGCCAGTGTTAGCAAATCTTTGTCTTCACGTTTTCCATGAGAAAGGGAACGTTGTAGGTCAAGGTCAGTCATACCCCCTCGATATCTTTGAAGCAAACCCACTTGGTGAGCATCCAGTCGTAGCGCCAGCCCTGACCGTCGTCACTCCACGACATGCAATCGCACGTGGCGTGCTTGTTGCCAAGCACACCGGTCAGGGGCAGAAGGAGAGCAAGGACACTGGAGGCGCGCATGATGGAAAGCTTTTTCAAAAATGTAAATACGTAATCAAGTGTCGGTTGCTAACCTTGAGTCACAGAAAAAGTGCGGGTAAGTGGCTAGAAACAACTCTCTGTGCCCCAGGCGGGCAACTGCAACGGCTTTTTATAAGTTGCCAAGGAGCAGAGTTGGAGGCCGATGTTCCTGCGTTAACCAGCATCTGTTAAAGTTTTATTTATTTATCTATTCATTTATTTCATTCTTTTTCTTTTGGGTTTCTAATGAACTAACTGAAAGCGGTTGACAGGACATGTTTAGGCAAAAGCGGCGGCGTTTCATCCTCGTCATGATATCGCGAGACGAAAATTCCGCACCCCTGTTCTCTTCCAACCGCCGCTACGTTCGACGCACCAATTCCGCCTCTGGCAGTAATAACAGATAGAGCTCTAGCTGTAGATACCTCCTGTTCTTTACAACAAAAGTAGTAGGACCATGGTACCTCTAGATTGTCAACGATTATTGTCGTGGATGATGGGATCCAAACTCCCCAATCAGGAATCTAACCTGGCTATTTCTAGGGTCTTCCTTCGTCAAAACCCTTGGGGCCGGATGTTCCGTCGCGAAGGTTTTCTTGACGAAGTTATTTCTTTACCTGTCGGAACCTCGGGAAAAATGCGGCCAGATACCTACATACAGTGGAAGGCAAATTTTCTCTGACCAAAGGAAGGTATCGCGAATTTATCCGGATTGATGTTACAGCAGAAAAAAAAATGATAAAACAATATGCCTTATGCCCTAGCTCTACGTTTTTTCTTATAGGTTTTTTATAAGTTATATCTTTTTTTTTTAGCTTTATTATAGAGGTTATTTTTTCTCTTTTTTTTAGCTTTTTTGCTTAAAGTTACGGGGTTAACCGGCTGAATGCGGCTAAACTTTGTTGCTCTAAGAAATCTTCTCATCCTGCCACGCGGTCAACCATATAAACGTTTGCTGATCCCAATCTTACAATCCATGGTGGTCCTGTTCCTGTTGCGCGCATCCCACGCGGCAGATACGCCATCATTTGATCCGGTTAGTCAGGGACGTTAGGACAATTCTCGGCCGCATCGGCAGGAACGAGGCTGCCACTAAACATGCTAGCACACAAAGGCGTTCATGATGTGTTAAGGCATCACGCCATATACTGCCTAGGCCCGGTTCACAATCGGATGTCATGCATTTATTTCTCGAAGCAAAAACAAATGGACCCGGTTAGCAATTAGCCGCCACATCCTCTTTAGCCACCACATCCACTTCACTTTAGATTTATCGATCCTGCCCTGTACATAAACGAAGATGCGGCATGATAATGTATCTGGTCAACCATTCAACGGCTTATCCATGATACGTTAAAAAAAATCGCCCAAAGGATTCTTCCTTGTCTTCCCTGATCATTAGTTGCCGGTGTTGCCGGTGTTGTCCGGGTCGGGCTGGAGGATGCTGGCGCTTTAGCCATTCAACTCAAGGCTTCCATGTGCCTCTCAACATGCTATAAATTCACAAAGGCCAGTTCGTCATCGTCACTTCTCGGGCCTACGCCACCTCTCTTCTTGTCCTTAGCCCTTCCCCCTCCAATCCCTCTGTTACTTGCCATACACACATCAAAATGAGACTTCTCACCGTGCTGGCTTTTGCCTGTGGCGCTCTGGCTACGGCCGCTGGACCTCTCGCCCCTCGCGCAGACACACCGGCCATCCAGGACGCTGATACGTTGGACCTTGAGTCTGCCGTTCTCGCCGAGAGTCATGAGTAGGTTGCGTCACTGAGTATCACGCACTCACTAGTTCATCATGAGTTACCGAATAGCTGATGTGTTTGGCTCTGCGCAGACTATCGAAACGCGACGTGGAAGTAGAGCTCGCAAAGCGAGTTTTCCCGGCACCTGGGGGTGCTGATCTGTACGGCGTCCCCTTTCCTCGACCTGGGGCTAACGATGTAACCATGATGATCATGGGCATGGCCATTACCTTCATCATGGGCGTAAAACGAGCTGCCGCCAACGCGGCACCGGAGTATTACATTAGAACCGTGCGATTTTGGAACCAGACAACTAGGAACATTCAATTCAAAATCATGGTGGCGGGAGTGAAATGGGTCCAAGGTTTTTGGACGCCCGACTTCCAGGACGTGGAAGCCCCACCAGCGGGAGCCTCGACTTTCGACTTTTTCCTGGAAGACGGCCTCGGACCACGATGTCCTGCATATGAAGGAGCCTAAATCTATGGTCAGACATCTCGTCGTCATCCGCTAGTCCGCTTGACGGGCCAGTGAATACGCTGGTTGTGGAGGTTTGGTGCTAAGGAAGCGATATGGGATAGGCATCTTAGAGCTACTAGGGATATAAAGGCTCATGAGGTCAATAAAGGAAAGAGAGACGAGAGATGGATGGTATTGGTGTCTGAAGCCTCGGCCGCCCGTGGTCTTCAACATTTCTTGTAGCAGATTAGCGTACATAGAACTTCAGTGCTTTTCTATGGCGGTTCATTGAAATCCCGGCGGCAAAAATTCTATCTTGAAAAACTTCTGCATCCTGCATCTACGTCTGCTCCTGAGCTCGCCTGTTCGTGATCCATCTGCAACAATGCACCATAGGCGCCGACCAGTCAACTTTCCCATACCCAGATCTACTCACCAGGTCCAACCTTCAGCCAAAACTCGTCCAAATGTCGTCAAGACGACGATGTACTTACTTCGGGAAAGCAAAAGGTGGACAGGATAACCTCGAACCACGAGTCTAACCTGCCTCGTAACCTACAAAAGGTGTCAAGACGTTATCGCTCAACCACATCACACCTCGTGAACTCCAATCGCTATTCCCTTGGTTATTCAATATCATGTGATAATACATAATTGTCTGTATCTTGAAGGCTTGAGGCGTTTCACAGTGCCCAACTCTCGCTTGGTGTCTTGTATTTGGCAGCACTCTACATCCTGTGTCTTAGGCAGGACACGGCAGGACTTATATGGCCGCGGCGCGAGACCTCACTCGTCACATTATCAAGTTCGTGATATGCCGTCCATCTACAACTTAATGCACTGAAAACACTGCTTGAAAGAGCCAGCAAGTCCAGCGAAAACAATTTCAAGTGGCATGAGAAAATGCCAAGACATAGCTAACATCTCGATTCTCGATCGATTCTCGAGTGATATGTGTTTGGCCAAAATTCATTGAAAGGGCCGAGAACTGTCCGTCAGTGAGGGGTTTTTTTCGGCTAATTCTTAGCCTGTTTATCATGTTTCTTTCGCAGTTCAGGGGTCCCTTGTACGCCCGCTTTCCGCTCCGCACGTGCTCTTTATCCATTGAAGTGCGTGAAGGCGCCACCAAAGGAACAGACCGCGCACCAGCGTGATCATGACGACATTGGGAAATCTTCTAGCTAGCTCTAGAACCGGCCTAGACCCGTTGATGCCGCGAGTGTTATGCCATCGTACTCACCCACGTTGTTTTTTAAAAATTGCTGATTGAAATTTGCCGAATCCTCCTCCGGCAACTTGCTGTGAAAGTGTGGATAGATACGGAGGTGCAGCCTTCTCGGCACGATAAGCTTGGTATAGTTCTAGAATCAAACCACGGTCTACCCCTGATTTATTCTTGTACAAAAGGCACAGGCTCCCCACTCAGCAGCCGGACAACGTTAGCTCTGATGGCCAAGATATGGAGATGCCGTACCACCAGTAGGGGGCAAGTTCCATCTGGCCAAACGAAGGTATCGCGAATTTATCCAGATTAACACGATACAATAAAAATAAAAATAATTATAATAATGCCCTATGCTTTAGCTCTACCTTCTTTCTTATAAGTTTTTTATAAGTCGTTTTTTATTAGCTTTATTATATAGTTTTATTTTTCTCTTTTTATGAGTTTCTTTACCTAAAGTTATTAGGTTAACTAGCTTAATATGGCTAAATTTTGTTGCTGATACCACCATTTGGTAGATAGAATTTGCCTCCCACCGTCTGTATAAAATGTTATACTACTCCAAATACCTGTGGGATTCTCAGCCCCGTCTTCGCAATTTCCGCTAGGAATCCCGATTAGCTCGCTTACCCCTATCAAGTCGTTTTGCTCCATAATTCGCGGGATAGACTGTAGGTACCTCTTCCGCACGCTTGGTATAAGTGGCTCCTTCGCACTTCTCGTGAACTCGTTAGCGCCTTCAGGCACTCAGAAGATGGCCAATGGAAACTTGGTACTGATCTCACCGCGACTTCAGCCCAGCTGCGCTGACTGCTGACTGGGGTGTTGCCTAGCAAAGGTGCAACCGAGATTCAGCAGGATTTAGCGCCGGTTTTGCTCCCGGTCTCCTCCTTGATGGCTACGAGAGAATACGAAAACTCTACCGGTCCCGCAGAAGACGTCACCTGGAAAATGGCGCTCATCGGGAAGGCGGAATCATTGGTCTGGAAGGAGGATGCACATCCTCTAATAGATGTGCGCTGCTGTTATTCTGCATTTTCAGCGTTTGTGCGCGAAGGAGTATACGCTTGTCGTGACAAACAGTCTGTTTTTGGGGTTTTTTTTTTCTTGGTTTTTTTTTTTTTTTTTTTTAAAAAAAAAAAATAAAAAGAAAAAAAAAGTATCTCTAAGGAAAGAGGATGAGAAAAGAGAGAAAAGAGAGAGAGAAAAAATAGTCGAAAGAGCATAAGATGGAATGAATCACGTTGACGTCGAGAATCGCATGAGCCATCACAGAATCAGCATCAATGGAAATTGAAATTCGTTCCAATTTGAAGCATTCATAGCGAGAACAAGGACAAGACGAAAAAGAAGATAAAGAACAAAAGAAGAATTCTGATTAATGGCCAAAAGCATAGTTTTGACGCCGAGACGCAACAGCGCCGGGCGGGATTCATTGATATTTGCTCAACAGATTCACAGCACATCAGGAACCACCACCCCTCCGAAAATGCCGTCTCCATGATGACACCATCCGCCTATCGATCAAGACCACCCTGTGCATCACTGTTGATACCACCGCTAAGACTTTCAGTCAAAGTGTTGTGCGAAAGGGCGGCCGGCTCGACGGAAATGCCGCTGCCCAAGCCACGCTCTTCTCCTATGCCATGATCGGCTTTGATTTATTAGCCCTGGCAGACCTCTCTCGCAGTATTATTTGATGTGACTGCTAGGCCCCTGCTACGGCACGCTCGATTGCATTCCGGACTGCATAGGCGACGTGGTCCGGCATTTCGTCACGCTTGGTGAAATCCTTGATGAACTCGTCCATGAGTTTGATCATTCCAGAGCTGAAGCCAAGAGCGGACATGCCATCATTGAAGGCTTTGATGAGCTTCGTCTGGCGGTCGTCTGTAGTGGATGCGTCGTCGGTGCCAGCAGGGGCAGCTAGAGCGGCGTGACTGAAAATGGAGAGCAAGACGGCGGCGTAAGCGGACTTCATGTTGCTGGTCGTGTGAGAGTCTCCTATCGGTTCAATGACTTGATGACTTGATGCTGAAGATATGTTGATTGGTTTTGGTTATGCAGGTGGCTTTGTGTTGGGTTGAGGCTGTTTCGAGCGCGAGCCGACGGGGTTGATATGGAAATGCTGGATTGGCAGCGTGTGCTTTCCTTTTTCATCATAATTCTCGAGCGCTCCAGCATCGGGCTGGTCTTTTCGGTCAAACGATCACATGGCAGACGAGAGCCGTCGGCTGATCTGATTGTCTCGGCTGCGGGATGTTGTAGGCAATAGGAATGTGTCGAACTCGCATTCCAAAGAGGTCACGTTGTTGAGACGACAGCATCGGGAGATGCAAAGTCTTGCTGACTGGATAGGGAAGTCATGCTGGCGAGGCGGGAATACCAGATACGTCGGACCTTGGAAGAGACGATGCCAGAGAGGCTGGAGTCTGAGCAGCGTCCTGGATTGGAATAGGCGCACAAGGCAGAGGACTTGGATATTGCTGGAGCCGCCTTCAGGAATGTACAGGAAAACGTGGAGACGCGCATGAGACGGCACGTTGCTCAGTCACGTGCGTGACATGTGGTGCCCCGAGCCGAGAGGCCGGTTTTGCCATGAGCGGATCGCTTCGCCATCTCGGCGCCACGCAACGGCACTCAGCGGCGATCGGCAACCTGCCACTTTACAGAATGTCCGTCCATCGGCCGGGCGGCAATGTCAAGTAGAAGTCACAAGACACACTGTGTTTTTTCTTTGTCTTCCTCTTTTTTTTTTTTTCTTTTTTTTTCTTCTTTTTTTCTTCTTTTTTTTTTTTTTTTTTTTTTTTTTTTTTTTTTTTTTTTTTTTTTTTTTTTTTTTTTCTTTTTTTTTTTTTTTTTTTTTTTTTTTTTTTT
>SRPU01001079.1:0-11523 GCA_018360185.1 Claviceps lovelessii
TTTTTACATGCGACATGTGCACGCCCCTCTTGTCTTTCTTTCCTCTTGCATGATTTGAACTCGCAGTTCATGATGTATGGCTGTCGTTCATGAATGATGACACCCCCAGGGGGCTTTGTCAATGTTTTTGGCGCAGGCTGGACGAGAGAATCCACGCCTCCATTTTTTTGCCCTTTTATTTTCTATTGTTTATGTTCTGGTTGTTGAAAACAAACCAGCTTCCTTTCAACAACCAGCTTCCGTCTGTGTTCACTTCCGAGACAAAGAGGCCGGGCATATCGCCATCATGAACCCGCACTGAGACACCAAGCCTGCGTCTCCATGCTACATAGGGCCCCTTATTCCGTACGGTGGCGCACCTTGAAGGAATTCCATACCGCAAAGAGGAAAAAAAGGGGAAGGGCCTTGCTGTCTTACATACATAGAGCCTAAAGGTCTTTAGTGAAGAATTTAAGGTGAGACGTTTTGCCGAAACGGATTAGGGGTCTTTGATTGAAACAAAGGGGGGGGGGGGCGCTGCGGGGTGAAGAGGTACCGGGGTTGGCATTCCATTTTGTGGTGGGATTGACGGAGTTGATTCTCTTCATTTTTTTATTTCTGGTACCATTATGGACAGACGGGGGGAATGCGAAAATGATGAGAAGAAGAAGGAGATAAGAAGAAGGAGATAAGAAGAAGGAGATAAGAAGAAGGAGAAGAAGAAGAAGAAGAAGGAGAAGAAGAAGAAGGAGAAGAAGGAGAAGAAGGAGAAGAAGGAGAAGGAGGAGAAGGAGGAGAAGGAGGAGAAGGAGGAGAAGAAAAAATGGCTGGACATTTTTCATATGTTGCGAGGGGCGTCCAGAGCCCGCGTCGTGGGAAAAGTCAAAATGTAAAGTTTCTGAAATGATTGTCAGAGGACGAGGACATCTTGGCAACGCAGTAGTACTTCCAGCCAGTCATTTCGTCAACCATGTGAGAGCTGAGTGAGGTTCGGTACTGAATTCCAGGAGAAGAAGGGAAGAAAGAACAAAAAAAAGACACCCGGCGACGGGCGTTAGTCTGCATGTGCATTGTGAGCGTCGCCATTCCTGCCAACCCGTCCACGCCTTCTCCTGGAGCCGTTTCACAAAAACGGTGTACCGTCCAATCCTTCCCGCAATGGGCGCAAGGAGGCTGGAGTCGGGATTCCTACAATTCCTTCATCTTGTCTGTCCCTTGGCAGCTCGTCCTCCGGCTGGACGAACCACCAATGCTGGCAGAGACGTCAGGTCTGCATAAAGGGATCTGGTTGGTACAGGGATCATGATGGCGCAAAGGTCGGGCGGCTCTTGCAGTTTTGTTCATCAATGTTCCATTGCGGGCATTCTTGTCTCTCTCGTCACTTGTGTCTGACGGAGTTGTGCGACAGATTGAGCCAAGGCGGTGAGGACATGTTTGTTGTATGGGCTGTGTGTGTTTATCGGGCATCGAGCTGTTGTTATTGTTGTTGTTCTCTGTGTGTGTGTGTGTGTTTTTATTTTTATTTTTTTCTTTATTCAAATTTTTGATTTGGCAACTCGGATTCGCTCCGACCGCCCCTACGCGTTCCTTCCCAAGGGGAAATTCCGCCGGCCTTCTTCTGCCAGGATGCATCAGACCAGACATGCACGGCACACGTGACTGCGTCGACCCCATCGGCGGCGGATGCAACCGCGAAATGTCTTGGGTTGTTGACCTCTTCGACCAGGACAGGAGGGGAGGGGGACTTTGGGAGGTTTCTTTTTTACCTCTGGGCCCATGCCATGTCCTGCCGCCTGCTGCACGCACCGTTTTAGTTTTACCTCGCAACAACCAACGGCCCTCTTTTCGCCCCGAGCACTCGTTTGGCGCCAGAGACAGATCGGGGGACATCCGGATTAGGCAAAGAGGGCCAGAAAGGTAAAAGGAAAGAAACAAGAAAAAAAAAGAAGAAGAATAAAAGAATAAAAGAATAAAGAAAAAAAAGAAAAAAAAAAAAAAAAAAAAGAAGAAATAAAAAGAAGAAATAAAAAGAAGAAATAAAAAGAAGAAATAAAAAGAAGAAATAAAAAAAAAGAAATAAAAAAGAAGAAAAAAAAAAAGAAGAAACAAAAAAAAAGAAAAAAAAAAAGAAGAAATAAAAAAAAAGAAAAAAAAAAAAGAAGAAATAAAAAGAAGAAATAAAAAGAAGAAATAAAAAAAAAGAAATAAAAAAGAAGAAACAAAAAAAGAAGAAACAAAAAAGAAGAAACAAAAAAAGAAGAAATAAAAAAGAAGAAACAAAAAAAGAAGAAATAAAAAAGAAGAAACAAAAAAAGAAGCAACGACAAAAAAAAACCAGAAAATATATATACATCAAAATCATCACTCCCTCGACGCCTTGGCACCACGATGAACACGACATGTCTTTTTTCAAGTTCAAATTGGACAGCACCCCTCAACGACTATCGCCCATCCCCATTGCTTCATCACATTCACCCTCGCCAGCTGCTCCGGACAGCCACTTGAAGCGGAGTGCTTCTACGCCCCAGCTTTCCCGTCACCACCCATCATTCGAGGATCCCCAGCATGCCGTGCTGGACCTTCGAGACGGGCACTCGGCCGCATCGTCCGTTGCCCAGTCCGATACCAGACTGGCCTTGCATGATGGCAGAGCCAGAAAGAGGCTGGCAACCGATGCATCTGCCGCCGTCGACTCCTTGTTCCGTCCTTGGAGCAGGAAGACGGCCGGCGCTCGGAAAAGCACCTCGTGCTTGGAGTGCAAGTTGTCCAAGACTCGCTGCGAAAAGGTCGCCTCCGTGCCGGGAGACGCCTGCTCTAGGTGCCAACGCCGGTCCAAGCGATGTGTCTTTGATACGAAAATGCTTGCCTCCACCGGCCCCGCCACCAATTCATCGGACAAGCCGCCCGCTGCCAAACCACAGAATGAAACGACTGCTGCGTCGGGGGACACGCGGCAATTGCAGGAGTCATGCGACTTGCGGAGACTACGAGACGGATGGCAGACGAGACAGGTGGCCCCCGACGCGCGCGAGATGCGAGAGATGCGGGTGACGCGAGAGATTCGGAGACGAAGCACACCTGAGAGGATCCAGAGGATACAGCCCGAGTTGGCGTCTGCTTCCTGCTCAGGTTTCATGAACCAGCCGCTGAGTGAGCCTCTCATAATTCCCACTGCTTTTCTTCATCTGCTCTCTCTCTCTCTCACACACACACACTCTCTCTCTTTTTTTTTCTTTTTTTTTCTTCTTTTTTTTCTTCTTTTTTTGTTCTTTTTTTATTCTTTTTTTGTTCTTTTTTTATTCTTTTTTTATTCTTTTTTTATTCTTTTTTTATTCTTTTTTTGTTCTTTTTTTGTTCTTTTTTTGTTCTTTTCTTTTTTCTCTTTTCTCTTTTCTTTTTTTTTCTTTTTTTCCTTCGTTTTGAATACACATTGCTGACTTGATCAGCTTCACGACCTTTACCGTCCATCGAAAACAAGCAGCTTGACATCAAAATTGACTCTCTCATCAGTCGAGACGTAGCGCAAAAGGTCTTTCGTCACTACGTGGACTCGTTTGTTCCCAAATGTCCCGTGGTCATCTTGGCGCCAGGCACAACCCAGGAATATCTGAGAGAAACGAGACCACTTCTTTTCCTGTCCATTCTGAGCGTTGCTTCGAGTGATTTTTGCTCCGTCAGTCAGCAGCATGAATTGGTCTTGGAGTCAAAGCGCGCGCTCTTTGAACGGGCCATTGTCCGGGGCGAGCAGTCACTCGAGCTCGTTCAGGCGCTCCAGCTCGCGTCGCTCTGGTATCGAGCGCCGGACAACTACAAACAAGTCAGCTTGACCCAACAGGCTCACATAATGATCGCCATGGCTTTCGACCTCGGACTCGATCAGGTCGACCTCACACAACCTGTTGATAGTGGGGGACAGGAAGCTTGGGATCGTGCCGAAGCGGAGCGGGCCTGGCTAGCATGCTTTCTCCTATCTACGAGGTAGACTTGTTCCTCCATTCCCTCCACTTCCTTCTTTTCTTTCTTCCGTCTCATCTTCCGTCCCGCTTCCTTTCCGACCTTCTTCCTTTGTTCCCCCTTCTTTTCCGATTCCGAATAAGAATTAACCCTGCAATTAGCATCTCGTTGATTCTACGACGATCCACAATGATGAGCTGGTCCTCAGACATGGACGCGTACCTAAACGATCTGCAAATGGCCCAGGTCTCACCCTCGGATGGATTTTTCTGCGAATTAGTCAGGATAGAACATCTCTACCACACCATGGATCAACAATTCTTCCTCAGCGATCGCCATCAATCGGCATCTGCCCGCGATCCCAACACCATCTGGATGGCTGAGGACTTTCGGTCACGCTTAAACAGCTGGCGGAGCCGCTGCGACCTGAACTGGCTGCAAAGAGGTGAGTAGTTGTCCTTTCTCCCTTGCCCCCTTTATTCTTCCTTTTTTGTTCCCCTAATGGGACTGCCGCTTAGCGAGAATGCTTGTGTACTAACAAAACTTCCCCCCTTTTTGTCTGCGGCCCTCATCCAGCCCTTATTGATTTTAGTAAATTTTCAGGCTTACTCTACGCCCATGAGCCCGTGATGCACATCAACCACAACATCAACGAGTTCGAAGCTCCCTTTACGTATAAATCTCTCAAAACTTGCACTTTTATTAGCGAACATATCGATACCCCTCAGCGCCTAATGCTTCGCGAAATCGTGACCGCATCACATAGATTGCTGAACTGTTTTTTGGGAATTCCTTTGGTGGACATGCTGTCTCTGTCACCGCATATCTACGGTGGCCGCGTCATTTACTCCCTTGTACTCTTATGCAAGCTCTACAAATCCTTGGCCACATCAGCAAAGTCCATGCCCGACTACTTGCTGGTCGACGATCTCCATCTGGATCAGTATCTGGACCGCGTCGTCTTCGTCGCCAGAGATCTCCTCACTCTCGACACGGGTAACATTCTCAGCAGGTCGTTTTTGATTGTCGAACAACTGAGGAAGTGGTACCACAAGCACAGATACGGGTCGTCATCATCGCCGCAACCACCACCACCGTATGCCCTGCGACTGGCTCCAAGAAGGGACGACTGCCATCAACCGACGCAGCTTCCACGCGCACATACACTGCTGCGCGGTAGCCAGGCATGGCAGCGTTCACATGATGATCCTTGGAGCAGACCCATTGAGAAAATGGAACCCTTTCCGGAGGACTATTCTCGGTATCCGTATCAGGAACGGCACATTGTGGGCAGATATGACTGGTTTGTTGACGATCTGGTTCATATCGACCTATTCAACTAGAATGTAATTTGTATTTACAAAGGAGGGGAACGGGACTGTTGTGACCCTCCTCTTTATTTTTTTTTTTTCTTCTGCTCCATCCCGTGCATTTGTAATACGGTCGTGCATGAGGCGTACGTGTCTGTGTAATCAGGTTGCCATGCAAAAGCATCAGCCGAGCACTTTTGAATGGTGGCGCTTTTGTTTACCTCTCCTGTCTGATCATCAGAGATGACATTGTGTTTGTCGTCTGTCTTCACGCTGCATGCTCATTCGGTAAAAGAGGAGTTGATGTTTACCTCTCCCGTCTGATCATCAGAGATGACATTGTGTTTGTCGTCTGTCTTCACGCTGCATGCCCATTCGGTGAAAGAGGAGTTGATGTAAAGAGGCAAGACCATTACGTGGGGATAATGGAGCCAAAGCGGCGCCGAGGCGGAAGCGAGATGGAGCCTTATGGGTGAATACATTACGTGAAGAGGAAAACACCTTGATGTCGTGTTGAGGGGGGGGGGATGTATTCACGCGTGGTTTGGGAGGGTAGTGCATGCATATTGTACGGTGGCAGGACGATTTTTGTGAGCCACCACGGGACATATTGCCCATGGGTTTAAAAATATAGAGAGATTGAATACATATTTCCGTAGGCTATAGTGCTGATATTATGTCTTTACAAGGGTGGTATATACCGGTACTCATATCTTTTTTTCCATCTTATTTTATGGCTTATTGGGCTTCATCGCAATACCTCGTGGTTGGGACTTGTCAAGGCTGTGGGATGTTGAAACGCCCGGGCATGCCGTTTGGGCAAAGGGCGATTTGGAAGTCTTGAACAGGACAGACTGTGAATGATTTTACGACCGTTACTTGCGCCAACCAGCGCCATGAGCGCCATGTACCTGAAGAGACTTTTTGTATATATATATATATCTTGTTTGTAATAGTTTCTAGAGCGCTCGATCGGTGTAGATGGAGTTGCGCTATGCTATATCATCATGCCCTATTCAAGTACCTCTGTGGAAACAAACAGGAGGGGGTCTATTGTGCCCATCAGGCTACACTCAGACATCTTCCACTCTTCTTTGATGGCTTATTGGAGTACATCAAGAGACCTCGAGTACTTGAGAAAACGCCCATCTCCTCAAGCGGTGTGTAAGACATGCGATATATTTCTTTATAACTTGCAGCGTTACTAGGACTTTTGTTACACTACGTATGCACCAGGATGAGCGCGGCAAGTACCCTCTATGCAAATGTTTTTATTGGTAAACCAAGTGGATCGATACCTGAATGTAGCCTTATGGGCACGTAGCGTTTTGATGTATGATGTACTGAAAATGGATATGTAAATAAAGACAAAATCGTGGTATAACAACATTCTATTCATTTTTCTGTGCATTCATTTTTCCCCCCCTTCAATCGCTAGACCACTAGGTTAAGCTTACAAAGGCAATTTCAGTACGTCTAGCGGGCTAAAAAGCCTTGACTGGGTACCTACTGACTTTGTTCCGAAACGGGATCCCTTGGCCCGATGAGATGGAACACGCTCCTTTGGGGGAGGGTTTTTACTGAAAGATTAAACGGTCCCTTTTTTTTTGTCCTTCTGTTATGATGTGCGGAGTGGATCGTGTGGAGGGATGCATGCACCGCATCGCGACTTGGAGTCCATCTTGCGGGGGCTAGATTAGTTCTTTTTTCTTCGGTTCTTCGGTTCTTCGGTTCTTCGATTCTTCGATTCTTCGCTTCTTCGGCTCATCGTTTCCTATCGACAAAGAAACGGCTTTGTGGGTCCGTGGTGACGTTTGCGGCACGGCGTGGCACGCAATGGCATGAGTTTGCGAGATTTGCGTCTCGTCGGGATGCAGGAATGAGACCACAAAGGCGTCGGAGTTGCTGGAAAAAGAAATTCATTGTTCGGCAGGTGTGGGGCGGCAACACACGGGCGACGGGTGTCCCGGGGCAGGTGCCAGGCGGCAGGCGGGCAGACGGTCAGGACCCACCTGAGCTCCTTCCCGCGCTCCAAGTCCAACCTCCAGCCTCCCAGCGATATTAGATTAGATAAGTACGGTACGTCTTACTTGGGGAGGTACCAGGCAGGTCCGTACCAAGAGGGTACCTTGGTAGGAAGTACATATCGTAGGTACGAAAGTAGCATTGTGACATTGCATTCCAGTCTGGGTTTGCTTCCGCTTCGCTTCCCGCACGCTCACTCGTGACTCTTGACTCTTGACTCTTGGCCGTTTTTCGTATACATAGTCACAGATAGGTCCAACGACGCCCATCCATCGCCGTTGGCACGCATGGCCCGTCCAGCAACTGCTTTCTTTGTTCTTCTTTCTTCTCCTGACCCCTCGAACTCCCGAATTGCTCCCCAGCTTTCCATCTCCCCATAACCCAAAGTCTCCGCCTCAAAAGAAAAAAAAAAAAAAAAAAAAAAAAAAAAAAACCATGGCGTCGAGAGAAACAGGTTCCCATCTGCAAGACGATATCCTGCGGCATAGCTTGGAACGGCCAGACGAGTTCTGGGCTCACCAGGCGGAGCATCTCTACTGGCACAAGAAACCGACGGCGACGCTGCGCCGCACGCAGCGCGCTCTCCGGGACAGTGATGTATCCCACGAAAGCTGGGAATGGTTTCCTGGCGGCGAGATATCTACCTGCTACAACTGCATCGATCGGCATGTCGAGGCCGGGGGGGGCGAACACGTTGCCATCCACTACGACAGCCCCGTGACCAAGATCAAGGAGACATGGACGTATCGAAACCTGCTGGCCGAGGTCGAGGTGCTTGCCGGCGCGTTGCGGGAAGACGGCGTGCGCAAGGGCGATGTTGTTATGCTATATAGTGAGTTTCTCTACAGTATTCTTTTCTTGCTGAAATCCTCACCAACAACTGGTGATTGGATTCGTCATCTCTCCGTACCCTCCCGTGCACTACATGCCCGGCGATCTTGAGCATTGTACAGCTGACTCGTTCGTCATGCGGATAACCCGCTCTCATGCCCCTCGCAGTGCCCATGATCCCGGCCGCTCTGGTGGCCATGTACGCAGTAAACCGCCTCGGTGCTGTTCATGCCGTCGTCTTTGGCGGCTTTGCCCCTCGGGCCCTTGCCCAGCGCATCGAATCCTGTAAGCCCGTGGCGATACTCACAGCGTCGTGCGGAATCGACGGAAACAAGCCGCCCATTGCATACCAGCCGCTCGTGGAGGAAGCCATCGGCATCGCGCGCCACAAACCGTTGCGCACTCTGATATGGCAGCGGCCCCAGGTTCGTTGGAAGCCCGACCGAATTCGCGGCCAGGCTACGTGGCAAGAAGTCGTGACGAGTGCTCGCGCTCGACACGTCAAGGCCGACTGTGTGCCGGTGGCGAGCACAGATCCTGTCTACGTCATCCACACGTCCGGGACGACCGGCGCGCCCAAGGGGGTCATGAGAGACGCGGCAGGCCATGCTGTCGGATTGCATTTCTCCATCAGCTATCTGTTCAACATCCAGGGGCCAGGGGACGTGGCGTTCACAGCTTCAGACATTGGCTGGGTCGTAGGTCACTCGTACATTGTCTATGCTCCGCTGCTGGCAGGTGCCTGCACAGTTCTGTACGAAGGCAAGCCCGTTGGCACGCCCGACGCATCGGCCTTTTGGAGAGTGGTGGAGGAATACAAGGTGAACATGATGTTCACGGCCCCCACAGCTCTGCGCGCCATCAAACGGGATGATCCGAACAACGAATTCCTCTCCACCATCGGCCGCCGAGGCGGGCTCCGGTCCCTGCGCGCACTATTCCTCGCCGGGGAGCGCTCCGAGCCTTCCTTGATCTCCACGTATCAACAACTCCTGACCAAGTACGCTGCGCCAGACGCCCATGTCGTTGACAATTGGTGGTCCAGCGAATCGGGCTCCCCCATGACCGGACGCGCTCTCGTGCCTCACAGCGGCAAGGACCGAGCCTCGAGCGTCAGAAACCACCCGCCGGCGGCCATCAAGCCGGGAAGTGCGGGAAAGGCCATGCCCGGGTTTGACGTGCGTGTCGTGGACGACACGGGTCGTCAGGTGAAGACGGGAAGCATGGGAAACATTGTCCTGGGCATGCCCTTGGCACCGACGGCGTTTCGGACCCTCTGGGGCGAGGACGATAGGTTCTACCATAGTTATCTGAAGAGATTTGACGGCAAGTGGCTGGACACGGGCGATGCTGGGTACATTGATGAAGAGGGCTACGTTTATGTGATGAGCAGAAATGACGATGTGCTCAACGTAAGCGCTCATCGTTTATCAAGTGGTTAGTTTTTTCTTCTCTCTCTCTCTCTCTCTCTCTCTCTCTCTCTCTGTACATATACATATATGTAATATATGTATATATAACGGTCTCTTCTCATCGAACCACGCCATCTCTCCACTCGCAATGCAGGAGAATGCACAAGTGTAAATGCTCATTCAGACATAGGCGCTATCGAACAAGCCATTACCTCGCACCCCCTCGTCGCCGAAGCCAGCGTCGTCGGCATCCCAGACGCCATCAAGGGCCAGCTACCGTTTGCCTTCATCACTCTGTCCACCACGGACCACCCGTTGTCGGCCGTGCCCGATGACAAGACGGCCGCAGGAATCCAGAGCCTCGTGCGGAAGCAAGTCGGCGCCATCGCCTCCCTCGGAGGCATCATCCAGGGCAAAGGCATGATTCCCAAGACGCGCTCGGGCAAGACGCTACGTCGTGTCCTGCGCGAGCTGCTGGAGAATGCGGTGCACGGCGAGTTTGACAAGCAGGTGGCGGTGCCGAGCACGGTAGAGGATGCGTCGGTGGTGGATGTGGCGAGGGTCAAGGTGAGGGAGTATTTTGACCAGAGAGGTGGCAAGCATGCGGCGTTGGAGGCGTCACGGGCGAAAATATAACTGCAGTTGCCATATTGGGCCCATCCTCTCTTTTAGCGGGTTTTCTCTTTCTTCTTTTCCCTTTCCCTTTCCCTTCTGTATCTTCTCTTTTTTTTTTTTTTTTTTTTTTTTTTCTTTTTCTCTACATGTAATCATATAAATCGTGCGAGCGTGGTTTGTTTATAGTCGTGTACATGTGTATGTATCATGGAAATAGATGGAATCTGTTGCTTTACCACGTGCAGCAACACTTTGCGGGACATGCTCAACTCCCAACGCGACAGTTCAGCAGGGAATTTAGTAGCTGGGACATGTGATGGTGCTTGGGGAAAGAGCATTATATAGAGTTCAGCCGAAATGATATTTCTTGGAGAATTAAAGGCATACTAGTCTCCAGCACAATGATTCACCGGGAGACCACATGTGGAAAATTCGATCCTTCCTAGGAAAAACCAGTATTACACAAAAAGTCACGAAAGACAGTATTGCGTAGAAGGTAAGAACTTGACCACACCCGTTCATGTAATAATTCACCAGGAGAATATATTCAGAAAACACGATCTTTCCTGCGGGAAAAGCATCATCAATAATTCTGTAGGAACTTGTATTTGGAAAGTACAATCCTTCATGGGGGAAGAGCGTGATCGAAATCCAGCACAAGCCGTGTACTCCTCGGAGAATAATACATACACAACTCTCCAACACAATGGTTCACTGGGAAGCCACGTCCGGGAGATACGATCCTTTCTGGGGACAAAAACGCGTTGTCCATCCGGCACAAGTTGTATTATCTCGTGGACGATGAGAGGTATGGCAGCTCCCAGGATGCAATTGACCAAGAAACCACGCCTCCTTGAGTTTTGGGAACAAAGCAGCACATCCAGAACTCGGTGGAAACTATATTTTCTGGAAAAAGAAAAGTATACGAGACACGAGTCCCCAACGCACGACTGACCAGGAGACTACACCCGGAGAGCCCTTCTTGGATCTTGGAAGAAGCAGCACATCCAGAACTCCCTGGAAAGTATATGCCTTGGAAAAAAGAAAAGTATACTCGTTCCCAACATACAACGCACCAGGCAGCCACGTCTGATAAAAAAAATAAATAATAAAAACCTTTCCTAAAAGCCCAGCATCACCCAAACCCACTAGAAGCCAAACTTTTACAAAGTACC
This sequence comes from Claviceps lovelessii, assembly GCA_018360185.1. NCBI lineage: Eukaryota > Fungi > Ascomycota > Sordariomycetes > Hypocreales > Clavicipitaceae > Claviceps > Claviceps lovelessii. The sequence goes on from SRPU01001079.1 coordinate 11,302, forward strand.
ATCTTGGTCCCCAACATGCATCTCACCAGGAAACCACGCCTGAAGAATACAACCAAAAACAACAACATGATAACCCACCCAAAGCCATATTCCTCATCCCACACCGAACCAAACCAACCAAACCAAATCCCCCAACACGAAACCCCGCCCACCATCCCCCATCCTCTCCCCTCCATGTTTCATACGCACTCCGCATCCCACTCTCCATCAAGCCCGTGCGAA
>SRPU01001080.1:0-11513 GCA_018360185.1 Claviceps lovelessii
GACAGGCTCTCGTAAAGGGAGACATTGTTTGGGCGGGCCGGGCCCCCTTTCTTGCTCTCTATTACAAACATACTTACATATGTACATGCACATGTACATACACACATGTAGACACTTTCCATTGCCAACACCGGCCGCGAGACGCACTCCGTCCTGCCGCAGATGACGAGCCTGATGGACGGGGCAGGAAAAAGAAGGCTAGACCTGAATACGAGATGCCTTGTTTTCTCGCACTCGGTCGTCTGGCCGTGGCCTCTATTCCAGTATATACACTATACACGCATCGTATGTATGAACCTGCATATTACGCACATAACCTACCAAGGCATCCAGACATGACGACGCCCTCGCCGCGGCATCTTGCTCGTCAAAAAAGGGCACCCGTCCTTCCAGACAAGCGCATGTCGCCAGACCCTAACGTCATTCTACAGCTCGCTGATCGGCACGCCCGCTGCTGACCAATGCATCTAATGAAGGCGAAGGCGATGTGCACAAGCTCGCCTTGCTTCAAGATCCGTCACCAGTGGTATTTGGCGAGTCTGAATCGGCACCAGGCCGGGCCGTGGCGGACGCTGTCTCCAATAGGAGGGTACAAGGGAAAAGTGAAAATGTAGAAAAAGTTGCAGAGAATGAAAGAAAAAAAAAAAGAATGGAAAAAGAAAAGAAAAAGCAGAGCGGTGGGACACGGCGAGGCACTCATTTTTCTTACATAGTCCCCTCCGTGCTCACCGCCACGACCCATGATGGACGGTTTTGCGTTTTGCACCCGTTCCAGAGACATGCACGACGGGCGTCTGGGGGAGTGGCAGGGTGGCCTTTCTTGTTTCACTCGATCGGATCCGAATTGTGGCAGGCCCGAGGGTCACCCTGACGATAAATGCACTCAGTCACAGACTGGACAATGAATTGGCACTTCAGTCGACGACTCCTTTTTCGGGCCAGGGACCGTAATCGCCTGTGGACGAGGCAGCCAGATAGGAAAGCCCGCCATTCAAGGGCGAGAGGGCGGCTGGCCTTGTAAAAAAAAAAAAAAAAAAACACATAAATGAGCCCTTGCGAGCGCCCCAACTTTGATCGACAAGGGACGGCGGTTCCATGGTTGAAGGTTCAATCCTCCAAAGTCCTACGCCAAGGCCAGCATCATCCCGAGGGGCACGGCACCGACGAACGCTGCTCCTTGCGGGCGGAACTTGGGCATGAATTGCCGCGGAATCCTGGCTGCGACTTGTCCAGGGGACGGGACTATGGTTTCGAGGAGATGGGCTGTTGAACGGGATGTTGTGTCTCCTCCGCGGTGGCGGCTTATTCCAAGATCTACTAGGCGTGAGCGCCGCGTGACGTCGTCAAGAAACCCGCACTAACGATGTGTTGTCTGGAAGTAATCAACACCAAACAGGGCAGAGTCACCATCCGTGAGGACTTTTCATTCGCGCAAGCTGGGAAGGTAGGTAGTTGGCCCCCCTCCCCCAGTCGCCCGACAGAGCTCCCCGCCTCGGCGGCCTTGAACGGATACCGCTCAGCATTGTGTAAATTCTGGACATTCTTGCTTTCCAGTGGCGTGGGCTGGAAATGCGTGGAAAGTCCATCCATGCGGAGGATAAGACAGACGGCCGCAGCCGATTGGGTCACTCAAGAAGATCTAGACGTCGTATAGACGGGGAGCAGGCAGCTAGCTTCCTTTGATGCCTCTGTTGTGCTTGATAGAGCCCATGAGATGAAGTGCTGAACCCTTTGTTGCCCTCAAGGAACGTAGGAAAACAAGTGAAAAGAAAAAGGAAAGGAAAGCACCCTGTTTCCTTTTCGTCGTAGGCCGGGCTCAACCTCTCACCCAAGTGTTTTGGAACGCACATCTCGTTTGTCGCCACGGCTTGCACCAAGCACGTTCTAATTTCAGCTCCCTTGTCCGTGTGCCAATCCACCATCGAGGCAAAGGATGCTCATTCACCACATCTGCTGCCTGCCATCGCTTCTAGTTCTGCAAGCAATCTCTCATCGAGCCGGTCAGCATGAAGAAATCGCCACTAGAAGTTACCGGTCCTGCTCAGCTTGTCCGGGAAATAAGACTCCTTCAGTGGAAAAGGCATGTGTAGAAAGTCCGTGCCGAGTCCCGAGAGCTTGTAAAATACCAAGTCCATTCACGGCGCAAAACAAGTCTAATGAAAGGGTTGCTGAGAACCGCTTGGTCATCGGTCTTCGTGTGACGGCTGTGGCCTCGACACATGATCACCCGTCAAGGTAGAGCAGGGCATTCTTGTCTACGAAGTCAACGGCTCCTTCATCGATGATGGACCGCGCGGTCGCTGACTAGAGAAGACGTTTCGCATCATGACTTGCTGGGCTTGACGATCCTTACTTTGGGGCAAGCGCTGCAGCTGAATCGGCATAAAGAAAGAGGAAGAAAAAGAAGAAAAAAAGACGGATGACTATGAATGTTGCTATCAGTTTGGATTCGAACTCAGTTCACACTATACAAGGCATCGATAAGAGACTCCGGTTCCTTCCCCCTTTGTTGTCTTCGTATGTCGCCCCACAAGCAACGACGTACCCATCTCGGTCGTAGCTAAGGGTTACTCATCCCACATTAGCCCTCTCTACCCAAAATGTTGAATCTGCGCAGTGTAGGGGAGGATGCCGTTGGACTTGAGGACACCAGCTTCCGCTCATCAACGACGAAAACTGTTGTGATGGCCTGGTAACAAAGGCACGATCAACGCTGCAACGACTTTTTGCGAGGGATGTGGAACCAGATTTGCATAAGCAAGAAGATAGCATCATGGGTGAGCTCATTTATCCTCTCCGTCATGGCGAACTATCTAGTGGTCACATAGGCTCGATGCCATTGGAAGTGTCGGACATACAACTATGGCCAGGGCTCTGCTAACAAAGGACATATCGCTACCTGCCTGTGCAAAACGTCTTCAACTCCACGGACACACGATTCAGAAAAGAAAGTGGTGCAACTGACATCTTAATTCTTGCCTATAATGACTTTCTGAGGCAATGCTTGTATGCCTGGTTGTTGCTGCGTGATCCGGGTATCATGGACCTTGCGGTCAATTGCTTTAAAGTCGAATGCGCCTTCAAGCTCTCCGCGAATGGACATGAGCAGATCCTGTGACTTCCTGATTTCATCTGGCTTGTTGTCTTGCAGAACATGGACTTTGACAAGTAGAATCCAGCGATTCTGCATATCAACTGGTGTCAATGCATCCCATGCCGGAAGCGTACTCAGGGGACTTGGTTGTTGGTCGCCCCTGGACTCCAAAGACGTATAGTGCGCGATCCCCTGGACGAAATAATGTCGTGTGAGACAGAATTCTATGTCATCCCGGAAGAAGCGATGGTTCTCTTCCATAATCTCGGTTTTGAACCTGTTTGTGACAAGGGACGGTGGAAAAGAAACAAAAAAGGTCAGTTCAAGGCCCGTTGGGGTACCGAGTGTAGACAGGAGGGACGGCGGGTAATGGCACAATATACCGAAAATGGTTGTCTTGTAAGATGGAGGGCAGCTTTTTCTGCTCCCATATCTCCACCATTTTGCGTTGCGTAATCAGGGGCCGCCCGTGAGGAGGATCAGGAAAGTCTGCCCATCTCAACACGCCCGGCGTGCCGTCCAGATCCGTCGGCGTCGCGGACGGGCCCATGTCACGATCCTTGACGACTTCATACCTGGCTTGTAGGATACACGATTGTCGACTGAGGCTCTGGTGAAGATCCTTCCAGAGGAATGCTGCGTCTTTGCGCATGGGTTTGTCAATCGATGATTGATTTGTGATGCCGGATGGGCGCGGAGGCCCTTGGAAGTAGAGCACTCGGTTCACCGTTTCCCACGGCGACATGGCGCAGAAGCCACCAAGAACAGCACATGCGGCGTTGAAATCCTTGGCCTCGACCAGGGCTGTGAGAAAGAGCTCGTACATGGTGAGGGCAGTGGTCTTGATTCTTGTCTCCTATGTTCCCGTGGGAAGGGTATACGGATTTGCAGAGATGAGTCGCGACAGACGGAAGCATATATTTTGCAAGTGGTATCCTTCATCCGCTATTCATGACTGTCAGCCTACGTTCGCCCTTTTCGCGACCGGATATCTGCTGTCAGCCATTATTTGTCGAGTCCAACGTCTGTTTCTTGGTCTCAACTCTTGAGCCGGGCAAGGATGGAGGGTGCCGTTTCACATCTTTGCCCACGTGACCTCGCGTTAAGTCCCACTACCTCGCGTCAGTTCAGCGTTCCACAAGATACGTGGGATCTCCAAATAATGCTGTCTTCCCAAGAATATTCTTTTTTTTTTCCTAAGCAAAAGGCGAACAGGAACAAAAAAAAAAAAATCACGCAAATTATAGATCATTGCTAGAGCGAATGAATCTTTGCAAGCTGAACAGACTGGCTATGGCGTCCGTCAAATCACTCGGCAAACGCAAGCTGAGTGATCGGTCCATCTCGCCTGCACCGAACCCGATCAAACGGCAAAAGGAGCTCCTGACGAGTAAGTGCGCCATGTTATACCGCTAAAAATATTTTTCGCAAGATTGCAAATATACAGTACCGAATTCAATGAAATTCATGGAACCATGAAGCTGACTCGACTTAAAAGATAGCAAAACGGCCAACTTCTTCGTCCCGACTTCGCAAAAGACCCCCTCCCCAATAACCTGGTCTACCCGTAGCCATAATAACGATGTCCCACCCACGCTTTTAGTCGGTCGATATCAGCCCACGCATCATAACCCAAGACAGTCCCCTCGGAGAAGATTCGCGGTCTTTGATCTAGATGGAACACTCATAAGGACCCGCTCCCAAGGCAAGCACGCCTCGCACTCAGCAGACTGGAAGTGGTGGAACGAGCATGTCCCCGGAGTCTTGCGAGCATTATACATGGAAAAGGGTTACCAAGTCATCATATTAACCAACCAGGGTGGAATCTCGTTGGAAAATCAGTCCGCTTCCAAGTCCAAGCCGGGAGGACGCAAGAGAGCCACAATGTTCAAAGAGAAATGTGAAAACATACTTGAAGAACTCGATATACCCACGAGCATATACGCCGCAACGGAGAATGACATATTTCGAAAGCCCAGGATTGGCATCTGGGCCGAAGTTTGCGATGACTACGATGTCTCTCAGGAGGAAATCGACTTGACGAAGAGCTTCTTCGTCGGAGATGCTGCCGGTCGGTTGGCCGGTCCCGCAGGCCCTGACAGCCCTGGTCCGGCAGAAGCAGACTTTAGTTCTTCTGACAGGGACTTTGCCACTAATGTCGGGCTTTCCTTTACCACACCCGATGCATATTTTGGAGGGCATGACGCGAGAGAGGTGAATTTCATACGAGATTTCGATATTCAAGATTTTCCCTTTGAGGAAGTAGCAGCGCTCGAGACGATCCTAGATTTGAAGTTTCAAGCAAACGAGACTCAAGAAATGATACTTTTCATCGGACGACCGGGCGCCGGGAAGAGTACGTTTTTTAAGAAGTATCTTCGAGATTTGGGCTACCAGAGGGTCAATCAGGATACCTTGGGAAATCTGTCGAAATGTGTTGACCGCGCCAAGGATCTGTTGGGTCAAGGTAAATCAGTTGTCATAGGTCAGTTATTTCTACCTGAGCAAGAAAAAGAAAGAGAAAGAGAAGAAAAATCAACACAAACTGCCAATGTGACGACCCGCACGGAACTGACATAGTTTCTCAGACAATACAAATCGCAACGTCAAGACCAGAGAGGCTTGGATAACAGTCGCCAAAGAGGCAAAGGTGCCCATCCGATGCCTGTGGTTCCAAACGACGTTCGCCGTCAGCAAACACAATGACGCAGTGCGGGTTTTCAACAAGTCCCTGGCAGCAGATGATGACAACATGAAGAGAAAGATTTTGCCCCGCATGGCGTGGGCTAGCTTCGATAAGGACTTTCAAAAACCCACCCTGGAGGAGGGTTTTCAAGATATCATTGAGATTCCGTTCAAGTTCCGAGGGACTCGGGACGAATACAAGATCTGGGCACAATACTGGACTGATTACAGGCTCGACGACAAAAAGAAAAAGTAAGGTTTTCCGTACGCTAATGGAAGATCGTGTATCAGAATTCGCGCTGCATCGCTTTCTGGTAAAACGGCGTGAGCTTGTTCTGGACACATGACGACACATGCGCAGCTTGAAGATCAACAGTCGAATTTCACAAAAAGTGTAAATATCTGTTTTTTTCTTTCGCTTTCATCTTCTTCGCGCATATATCGACAGGCGCCCATGCTATAACGTCGTGTTTAAATCTTCCTGTCCGTTGACTTGGCGGTTGCACATATTTTTCTTTTTCCCGACGAAGAAGAGTTCCAAGTCCAGTGTCCTACGTTGATCAAAGCCACGGGCACAGTGCGTCATGGTGACATCACATCCGCCACATTGCTATATACTTGGAATGAGCGTGGAATCCAGCGCCACCTCCTCTGCTGCAGTCAGTTGAAAAGTTCATCTTCGGTCGTCCCGAATTCCACCACTGCAGCCTCATACCGCGCCACAGTTGTGAATTTTTGATCATGGCGGAATCGGGGCTTCCGTACTGCTGTACGCTGGGAAAGCATCGAACGGTTTTTTACACATCCGAATTAGGGAAGAACAGAAACATGTTTGACTGGCGATGTGCAGTCACAGTGGATCTGCCGTTGCTATCGGAACTCGGCACACGATCTGAGAGGATGTCTGACACTCACTGTTTCTTATTGAAGCACCGCAAATATCGGAGGCTTCAGTCTGCATGTGGCAGTGGCCCACGTCGCTCGCTATTTGCATTGGATCACCGCCAGCAACCACCTCCTGACAAAAATTGTCGTCAGGATCAGCCGCTCCGAAGAAGACAAAGTCAGCCAACTTGATCGGCCCCTAGCACATTTCAGCCGTAGCATTTGTTGGCGTTCCGAGCAGTCAGTTTGCGATGGCCAGTTGTCACGAAAGACCAACAGACTTCGAGTCGCCAATAAGTTTGGCCATGACTAGCTTCGAAAGACGAAACATGTGTCCAGTCAAGCTGCGCAAGTATGTTGCGCATGAACAGGTTTTCGTTCACCGCTTAATTCTCCGTACATCCTCGCCCTGAATTATGATGACGTGGCTCTCCATTGCAAAATATTGATCAACTCGCGAACTGCTTGCAAGGCTGGAGAGATCAACGTGTTGCGGACTTTTTCTTTTTCTTTTTCTTTTTCTTTTTTTGGCTTGGCGAAGCGAGTCGGCACCGCTCGGTGACCCCAGGCAACAGCCAAATGAAGCCCCGTCTCTGTTCTGCCTCGGAACAGACTTTCTGAAGACGCTATCTTGCGATCCGAAGTTTGTCACGTCTTGCTGGGTCATTTGCCGATGAGCACTTGAATTCCAAGTCATGGCTCTTTCAAGCCAAAATCCCGCAGTCCTCTTATTCGATGGAAACTCCCAGATGCTAGTCGAGCGAAACACTTGATGTTTTCTTGTCGAGCGCCACCCGCAATGACTTTCTTGGTACCGAGCCCCTCTTGATTCCATCAATCGAGCCTGGAAAAGACAGAGCATCTACATCTCGGAGGCGAGTGCATGGGCGGATGGCCGGATGGGATGGTGATAAAGGGCAGACTCGGATATGAAATCCGAATGGTATTGTAGCAGTGCATGCTTTATCAGCCGATGTCCCGGAAGTCGCAGGCCAGATCGCAGCGCGTATTCACCGACAGGCGCTGCCGCAAATCCCGTTCCTTACGGGCCTTGGGCTGCAATTGCCAGGAGTGCTTGACGTTGCGAAGGAGAGTTGATCTAGATTCACAGCTCTCTACTAACGGGAACGAGCGGTACATTCTCTGCCCAGTCTTGATGAACGAAACCAAGGGACAATGACATCAAAGGCCGTTAGCCACAAAAAATTTGCCAGAGGCGCCGCCACGGCACTCTCCTGTCAAAAACAACGCTCATGCTTCGTGGTGAAGGGCAGCGCGGCGCTGCTTGATGTGTCGGCCCGTCCGGTGGATCAAAGTGCCCATATCAGAATGTTCCATTTCGTTTTCTTTACCCAAGGTATGCCATTTCAATATGATGTAACCGGTTTGAGCCTGTAACGTTGATTCAGCCCAGCCCCTGCTCGGTGTCTGCAGCCACCTCCACGTTTTTACTCCCCTCCTTCTCATCCAGATGCCCATTTCCTGGCACAGTCATTGGACAAGACTTTTGGTGGTCAATCGCATGCCATGGTGGTGTCGCACTTACAAGGTCAGGAGCCCCTTGGACATCGATTCTGCGGTTTGTCGTCAATTCGAGTCACCATGTCCTGCTCTTTCTTGAACAAGCATATAAAACCATTCTCCGCGACCACTCTATTTCTAATTTTCTTTTTTTCTGAGTATCAGTACGCTACTACATGACACCAGCACCACAGACACGCATATATACACGATAGAACATCGAGATAGATATCGGCCGCAAGAAGACGAAAAACAAATATCCCAAACCAATCCAATCCACTAGAGTTTCAGCTCTCAACAAGTCTCCCCGGTGCTCACCATGGCAGGCGGCGTCAAGAAGCCAGTCAATATCTTCCGGCTCAACGACCTGGGCGAGCCTCAAGGCGTCTTCAACTGGCGGCTTTGGTTTGCCGTCATTTCCTTTGGTCTCCTGGGAGCCGCCCGCGGCATCGACGAAGGTCTCATCTCTGGCGCCTTCAACTCAGCCGACTTCAAAGCCGCCATTCATTATGCATCTTATTCCGTTGTGGAGAAAGCCAACATCAAGGCCAATGTGTCGGCCATGGTGCAAATCGGGTCTGTTGCAGGTGCACTCATGTAAGTCGGCATCTTCGCAGTTGACGAATCTTCTTCACATCGAAAGTATTCGTCACCACTCTCCTGTGCACATGACACCTATCCACGCAAGCCAAGGTGTGGTGTCTAGAAGCATCAAGCTTCTTAATTTTTTTTTTTCCCTCTCTATTTTCTTGAGAGGACGGGCTGTCAAGGAGCTGACCTTGGAGCTGACAGAGCTTTCTTCGCGTGTGACCGCATCGGCCGTATCATGGCCACGCGCCTCCTCTGCGTGCTGTGGAGTCTCGGGATTGCCATCTTCATGATTGGCGGCGTCCATGGTAACCTTGGCGCCATTTATGCGGGGAGATTCGTTGCAGGGCTGGGGGTGGGCCAGACCCCTGTCGTGGGGTAAGTTATTCGGACTGATATGTTACTCTTATGATTGATTTGTTCTGGCGGCGATTATTCATGGTTCACTATTTTTTGTCATTTTTTTCTTCTTGTCTCTTTGTTGACTTGCTTCCGTTCTTTCTTTGTTTTGTGTGGGGAATAAGAAACAGGAAAAGGGGAAAAGCAAAAGGAAAAAGAAAAAGAAAAAGAAAAAGAAAAAGAAAAAGAAAAAGAAGATGTGGACACGAAAAAACTCTCAAGTCACTGATCCTTTTCTGACAAAATCCTCCAAAAATCATAGGCCCATCTATATTGCCGAAGTCGCGCCCGCGTCCATCCGCGGCCTCTGTACCTGCTTCTTCACCGGCGCCGTCTACATCGGCATCGTCTTGGCCTATTTCACCAACTATGGCGCCAAGCTGCATATCGCCGACTCCAGTCACAATCAGTGGCTTGTCCCTTCCAGCCTGCACATCATGATGTCTGGCATCATTTTCCTGCTCATGTTTGCCCAGTCTGAGTCTCCACGATTTCTAGTCAAGCAGGGCAAAAGTATAGCGGCGACCAAGGTCATGGCCCGCTTGCGCCAGCAGCCTGCCGAGAGCGAGTACGTTGTGCGAGAAATCTCGGCCATCCAGGCTGCCCTGGACCACGAACTCGAGGCGACCAAGAGTGCGGGATGGGCCAGCAAGCTCAGGGAGATGTTCCTCGTGAAGAGCAACTTGTACCGTCTGTACATGGCGACCATGGTGCAGCTTCTATCGCAATGGTCTGGCGCCGGCTCCATCACGCTGTACGCGGTGGATCTGTTCAAGATTCTGGGCGTCAGCGGCGAGCAACAGGGCCTCCTGGTCACGGCCGTGTTTGGCATCGTCAAGCTCATCGCGGCACTCGTTTGCGCCCTCTTCCTCGTCGATGTCGTAGGCCGCAAGCGCGCCCTCCTCACCGGCATCACACTGCAGGCCGTGTCCATGATCTACGTGGCCTCGTTCCTGACCGCGGTGCCCGAGCTGGGTACCACGTCGAATTTCGTCCTTCCCCAGTCCCAGATCGCGGCCAGCCGGGGCGCCATTGCCATGATTTACATCTCCGGCTGTGGCTGGGCGCTCGGCTGGAACTCAATGCAGTACCTGCTCACGGCAGAGCTGTTCCCCCTGCGCATCCGAGCCCTGGCCACCTCGTGGGCCATGACTCTCCATTTCGCGAACCAGTATGGCAACACACGAGCGGTCCCCAACATGCTCCTCCCCGTCAGTGCAGGCGGCATCTCGCCCATGGGGACCTTTTGGTGTTTTGCGGCTGTCACCATCGTCGGTGGGCTCTGGGTGTGGTTCTCCGTTCCCGAGACCAGTGGACGAAGCCTGGAGAGCATGGACCGCCTCTTTGACCTCCCCTGGTACAAAATCGGCCTGCATGGGAACGAGGATGCCGAACGACAGGATGTGGCCTGCGATGAGAAGCAGCGCATCGGGGTGGAAATGCATGGCCTTGCGCGGCACGACGAGGAGAAGAAGACGATGACTGTGTAGGGACTGGGTGTTTTTTTTTTTTCTTTTTCTTCCTCTTTACTTTTGGAAATCATCGGAGCTTTATATGCATATAGATATGCACATACATCTGCTATAAATCTAAAGAATCTTTCTTCTTTTTGGTTCCTTTTCTGTTCCCTCCTTTCCCCCGCCCACTTGCTTCAATCAATGTCCCTTTCCATGGCCAAGCCCTCCTGTCGGCTTAGCCACCACGGGAAATTCACCTCACCAGATGCCCAAGCATGTCATGTCTTCGACCTCCGCTCCGAACCACGCAGTATGCCGTTCCGCAGTCATAGCCTCGGGCAATACACATGCATCGAGCACATGGGCCGCCCTGACGGAAAAGACGCAACACGTGGCGCTAGACGCGCATGGGAACAACGCACCGGCTGTTTTTCTGCCGTCTTGACCTCTTGGAGTCCGTACTGTGTCCTGAATCCGTCTTTTCGATAGCAGACAAACCGCTTGAATAATGGGGCGCCAGCTGAGTCACGTCTTGACCATGACTGACGCAGAGACAACCACGGCGGGTGCGTTACGTACGTGGCTGCCCGCTCAGACCGCCATGATACACGAATGTCTTTCTGGCAGACGTCCCACCTATAACCCCCCCCCCCTCCCCCGACGAGTGACAGTCCCCCGCGAAGAGGCTCTCAGGACTTTGATGCCGACGATGCACCTTTGCGCGGGATACCCGTGACCCAACAACGCTCTCGTGTAGGCCAAGACGAAGGCATGAACTTGTCGGACCCAGACAAGGCGTCTAAGCGGGCTCAACAACCTCTGGTGCCGTTTCCTGATTGCTCGCAGATAAATTATCCCCCCCCCCCCCTGCGCAGGCGCTTCTC
>SRPU01001081.1:0-11496 GCA_018360185.1 Claviceps lovelessii
TTTTGAAAGTCAAGTAAACAAAAAGAAAAGGGGGAAAAAAGGAAAAAAAGGAAAAAAAGAAAAAAAAGAAAAAAAAAGGAGAGGGGGAACTTACGCGTTAAATCTCGTATAAAAATCTTACTCGTCGAAATAATACTAAAATACGACATGTACGACGCATGCCCCGAGAAGCCCTGACTATCAAACACCGTACTCCCCGGGTGCACAAACACGCGCCCATTCTCCTGATTAAAGTACTTGATGGACTTGGCCTCCGGGTCCAGCTCCATGGCTCCGGACATGGAGCTGGCGTATTTCTTGTCGGGGTACTGGATGCGTGCGATCTGGGGCGTGAAGGCGGACGCGATGAGGGCGCGGAGGAGTTGCACGTTGTTGGGGCGGGGGCGGGGAGAAGCGGCGGCGGGGGCGGAGGACGAAGAAGAAGAAGGAGAAGAAGAAGAAGAAGAGGGTGACCGAGATGCAATGCCGAGTTCCATGAGGGCTTCGTAGTACTGCGAGCGCGTGTTGGAAATGTCCATCAGGGTCTGGTATGATAGAAAGTGCTCGTCGCAAAATGACCGGACGTGTCGTCGCTGAGTGCCGCCGCCGCCGCCACCACCACCACCACCACCACCATCCCGCATCATCATGACATCCCAGGCGTGAAACGCCTCGAGATCCGTCATCAAGTCGCCGTCGCCGCTGGAGAACCGCAGCCGCGCCTGGCGGGCCTCGTCGCGCTTGTCCGGGGGCGACACAAAGGGGCTCCGCGTGCTGAGGATGGCGGCAATGGTGACGCAGTCGTCGAGGCATCCAAAGATGGCGCCGTAGACCATGAGTTTCCCGCAACGGAGATCGGCCGGCAGCATGGCCAGCTGCCGGCCCATGGCGGTCAGCTCGTCTCCGTCCAGCGCGCCCATGCGCCTCAGCAGCTTGATGGCCCCCTCGATGGCCTTGGCCTCGGGCGGCGTCGGCGACCGGCCCAGGAACCGGGCAACGTCGCGCATGCCCATGGCCCGGACAGAGAGACACAGCTGCTCGAGCGGCACGCGTCGGATCTCCGGCTCCGGCCGCTCCGCCATCTGCTGTTCCAGCCGCTCCGTGTACAGCTTGAAACACTTGCCCTCTTGCACGCGCCCGGCTCGTCCGCGACGCTGCTTGCACGCCGCGCGAGACGCCCACGTCTCCTCCAGCTTTCTCATGTTGTTGGACGCGTCAAAGCTCGTCTCCTTGACCTTGCCGCTGTCAATGACGACGACAACGTCGTCGATTGTGATGGACGTTTCCGCCACGTTGGTCGCCACCACCACCTTGCGCTTACCCGGCGGTGGGCTTGCGAATACCCTCTTCTGCTCCCGCGTCTCGAGCGAGGCGTGCAGAGGAAGCACGTGCAGCGAGTGCATGGCTCGCAGGTAGTGGCACGCGTGGTTGATTTCGCCCACGCCGGGCAGGAATATCAGGATGCCCCCCGTCTTCTTTTCGTACGACAGCTCGTAGTCGATTGCCTTGACGGCCTCTGCAATGAGGTTGTAATCGATTCGGTGGCCTAGCTTCTGAATAATCTTGCCCATGGACTCGTCTGTGATGAAACCACTTCGACCACCACTGCCACCACTGCCACCCGCATCCGCCGTCTCGACAGCATTGAAGCCAGTCATTCGAATAACGTCGTCGAGGTAATAGTCGTCCACCGGGTACGTTCTCCCGGCAATCTCCACGGCCCCCACGCTCAGGCCTTCAGAGGCAAAGTAGCCCTTGAACGTGGCAGCATCCAGCGTCGCAGACATCAGAACCAACTTGAGCATGTCCCTGTCCCGTCGCATGACCTCTCGAATCAAGTTGAGTAAAAAGTCCGTGTCCAGGCTGCGTTCGTGAACCTCGTCGATAATGACGTGGCTGACGTCTGCCAGCGAGGCAACCACGTCGTCCACTTGTCCGCCCGACGTTTGCAGACGTCTCAGCAGCACACCGGTCGTGACAAACGTGATCTTGGTGTCCTTTGATCGCCGCGATTCTCCCCGAATCGTATAGCCCACCTCGTCCCCCACCCTCGAGCATCTCTCTTCCGCCACGCGATCTGCCAAGCCGAGCGCCGAGATACGACGAGGCTGCGTCACAATCATGTTGGCACAGTTCCCCATCTCCTTGGAGTACAGGTCATCCAGAATGAACTGCACCGACTGCGTCGACTTTCCCGAACCTGTTTCACCGCTGATGATGGTGACGTGGTTGTCGCGCACCGTATTGACAATTTGTTCACGCATCTGCCACGCCGGGAGCTTCTCGCGCTTCGCCAGCATCTTCTGCCACGACGTCGACTCCTGACGCTGTAGCCATTTTTCCTTGCTCATTGCGTCTCGCGTCCACCGGATCGGCTGGGGCTGTCGCATCATTCTCCTGCCTGTTCCCTTTTGCTGATGCGGATCCGCCCCCCGGTGTTCCGACGCGGCAGACGAAACCGCAGAGATGTCCACCAGCTTGCCGGGATTCTCGATGATGCCGTTGATATTCTGTTGAATCCAGTCCAGGACGAGGAAAATCTTCATCGGCTCGTCGCGCAGCGATTTGTCCATGTACGCAAGCGCTTGTCTCACTACACTCAACTTGATGTAGGAAGGAAGCTTGGCCATGATGGCGATGATCAACTGTTTTGGATAGCTAGACGGTTTCCTGACTTGCAGATATGTCTCGACGTCACCGCCATTCTGTCCGTTTTGGGCATTCTTCACTGCGTCCAGTCTGATCGAGATGGAGTCCGCCGCGTGTCGACGGAATCCCTCGCCATACATGGCTTCCAGGCTGGACACCTCCTCGTTCCACTGCTCTTCTGGCGAACCCATGTCAAGAAAGTCGAGAGAATCGTCGGCCTCGTCATCCTTTGTCGTCGTCGTCGTCGTCGTCGTCGTCGTAGAAGCAGTCAAGAGGCCCTGCAACGCCTCAGCGGCTTTGCTCTCGTCCCCATCATTCTCGTCAAGTATCCGTGTGCACAGCTCGACAGAATACCCCGTCTCGGAAAGTGACTTGATGATGCCCTCCCTCTTGAGGTTTGTCGATCCAAACGAGACACCCGCAGAGTAACTCTCCGGCATGGCCCACCGGGGCAGATCATCTTCCGGCACGTGAATCAGCAGCCATTCCAGAGTCTCCTCGCGATCTTTGCAGTAATCCACCGCCTCGACGACGTGATTCCTCCGGAAGCCAAGTTTGGCCAGGTCCGAGACAATCGAGTCCTTTTGCTTCTGGGGCATCCGTACGCCGTGCGGGTTCCATGATATTCCCTTTCGCAAAAGCCCCTCCAGCTGCACCCTGGTTTGGCGGCCCATTTCCACCTTGGGCGCAGTGGTCCATCCCTTCATGGGATTGAACGTGGATCTGGAGTCGCCACCGTTCGAACTGCTCATCAACACCAGTCCAGCCGCACCCGGCATCTCCTTGGCCTTGGTCCTTGCCTGCTCGAGCTCCCTGCGTTTCTTCTCCGCCGCCGCCTTCGCCTCCTGCCTCTCCTGCAGAGCCTTGAACGGATCGGCATCGTACAACGACGCCCTCCCTTCCTTGACATCCTCCTTCTTCAGCGCCTGGAAGTCTTTCCACAGGCCCTTGTGGTCCGGCGGAAGAACCATGTGCTTGTTTTGCATGCTGCACACCCGGAAAAGGGCATACGTGGCGGCGGCATGCTTGGCTTCCAAGGCAGTCTCTCGCAGGAGCAGGTGTTTATGACTGGCCGGGATCTTGAAAGGGTCCAGCTTGGTCAACTGTTGCGTCTTGAGGTCCTTTGCGCTCAGCGTCACCCACACGGAGAAGCCCTCGGGCGTTTTCCTCGTATCGTACTCAGGCCTCTCCCATTTCTGCTTTTGGCAATATTCACTCAGGAGGTTCACGGGCAGTTTCCCGGTCCAAGAGGAACCACCAATGATTTGTTTGACCGTGGGCTTTGGTGGCGCGGCCGCCGGCACATCAGCCGGCATCGCTGTCGCTTTCGCCGATACTTTCGCCGATACTTTCGCCGTCGTCGATGCCGTCACGGCCTTGGACCCCTTCTTGCCCTTTCCAGCACCATCTTTGCTTGAATCTTTGCCACCAACAGCAGTAGCAGCAGCAGCAGTGGTAGCAGTGGTAGCAGTGGCCGGCGATGCCTGCACGGGCTGGACAGCCTTGGCTGCTTTCCCCTTCTTTACCATGACAAAACTGCCATCCAGATATTCTGACTGGGCGCGATCAGGTCCATGTATGCCCGAGGGTCTTGCCGATGATTTGCTGATGGGTGGTTGGTGGATTGTTGTTGATGCGCGGGCTGACGGCAGATTCAATATCTTGAGCCAAAAGAATATGCAAGTCCAGTCTTTTTTTCTCGCACTGTACAGGCCAGCAAGACACAGACGTGGGGAGGTTCGAACGTCATTCGTTGCACATGCACTAAGTAGTCCTTCGCAGTCCTTTGATGCCGGCTGAAATTCGGTTCAGCAAAACATAGCCAGAACCCTTGTTTGTTGACTACAAAGTGTCAAACGACTCAAATCAAACCAGACGGCAAGCACCGTCAGTCAAGACTCATTTACGGTATTCCACTTTGACAAATTCTATACATCATCATTACGCATGTACCTATGGTTTTTTTCGATTATTTTTTTTTAAGAATTTTTTTTTTCTTTCTTCATTTTCACTACGCTGGTTATTTCTTCGACCATGATATATAACCACTTGGTCAGTACATCTACACTGGCACGAATGCGTCTCCTGCGAGAGACGCCAACGCGAAAAGCAGTGGCTTCAGCACTTGCGCGCCAGTGCCTTCCTTCGCTTGCTGCACGGAACTGTCTTTCAATTCCCGACACGTAACCATGGCGCTCCAAGATGAGATCCTTTCCTGGGTCAGACCTTGAGGACAACAATAACAATAACAACATCATCATTATCATCATCATCATCTGTTGCCCCCCTCGTTTTGTTTTGTTTTCTTTTTTGCCCCAACGTGAGCCACTTGAATGGCATAATCACGCATCCATCCGCCAATCTCCAGCGGCCATCTTACATGCATGTGTCACAGGCTGGAACTTTAAAGTTACCAAAGGGCCTGTATAAACTCTCTGAACTATTCGCCTCACTGTCTCGCCTCACAGATTCTCATGCCAAATTGAGAAAAGAAAAAGGGATAAGAAAAAAAAAGGGGGTTGTGGTGGTGTGAAGTCATCAGGGGTAAATCGGTATGGAAGGGAAGAAGCATATGCCTGAACACGAGCTTGTGCGCCAATGGGGGAAAAGACGAAGGGATAAATCAAGAAAGAAAAAAAGGAGTCTAGGAGGAAAGACGAGGATGTGAACGCAGAGTAATATACGGAGTCCGTCAAACGACAGGTTTGGCTGAACGGTCAACATACAACACCAATTTGCTTTTGGTTACGTGTTGATTCCATTCTTCACATATCCATAGAGTCGCCTCCGTTGGCAAAGTTGAAGCCGCCAGACTGGCCCGCAGCATCACTGGTGCCAAACCCAAAGGTGCCGTTAGGACCAGCGGGCTGGGCCATGCCCTCGTCCGCGTTCTCATCATCATCGGAAAAGTATTTCTCGATAATGCTGTAAGCCTTCATGTAGATATCCTCGTTGGCATTGTTTTGGCAGTCGTGAATCTTCTCCATGCCGCCACATTCTTCAATGAAGAGAGCAAATCTGTTAATGGCTTCTCCTCCTTCGCCAGCGGTCTGCTTGTCAAGGTCTCCAATCTTGAGAATGTTCTCGAGACCGTCCAGAGCGACCTGGATGATCTTGTTATCAGGGCAGGTTAGAAGATCGCAGAGAGGTTTGATGCAGCCATGGGAGACCAGATATCGGATCTGCTCGGGCTTCTGCAGAGCACCCGATGTAGCATTGCTAATGGCCCAGCAAGCTTCCTTGCGGGTCTTGAGGTCGCCATTTTGCAGGAGGTGAATCAAGGGCGGAATAATATTGGCATCGATGACGGCTTGAATCTGCGACGTATTTCCCGCAGTGATGTTGGAGATGGTCCAGCAAGCTTCCTTGCGGATACCGTCCTTGGTCGAGCTCAGCAACGACAAGAGACAATGCAAAGCTCCACAGTTGATGATGACCTGAGTCTGAACATCATCACCTGTTACTATGTTGCCGACGGATCGGAGAGCGGGTGTTTGAACAGACGTCGAAGCATGCATCAGCAGCTCAACTAGTCGACGAGGAATACCGGCCTCAATCACGGCTTGAATCTTGTCATTGGAACCATCAGAAAGATACGAGATGGCCCAGCAAGCGTCGATGAGGACTTCGTCGTCCAAAGAGTAGACCAGTTTTGATAGCACGGGGAGAGCAGGAGAGATCTTTTGTCTCTTATATCAGTATACAAGAATAACAGACGGAGTTTCTGGAAAAACAAAGTAAGAATGTTGGCCTGGCCGAGTTGACTTACAGTCGCCCAATCAGGTTGGGGCATCTTGCCGCGGCAGAAATTGCTCAAGGTCCAGGTGGCATTGCGCAACATGCTGAGCTTGCGGCTATCCCCCAGAAGGGTAAGCAAGGGCTGAAGGGCACCGCAGCTAAGAACGTAATCACGGCATTGGGGGCTGTCACCAGCGATATTGCCCAAAGCCCAAACAGCCTGCTCTCGGACATCGGGCTCGGGGCTGGCCAAAAGCTCAACAAAGATAGGAACCGCACCAGCCTCAATAACTACTTGGGTCTGTGTCGCAGAGCCAGAAGCGATGTTGGTCAAGGCCCATGCAGCCTCGAACTGGACAAGAGTATGACGAGATCGCAGAAACTCAACAAAGCGACTAACGACGCCAGTCTTGATGACCTCTTCGATCGGTGGGTTTCGCTCCTTGGATAGCAGCTTGCGGAATTTCGTGGTGGCTTGAATCTGCAAGTCGACTTGGTCCGAGAAGACACCTTGAACCATTTGAGGAAGATCCTCGTTCAACTATTAAAGCAACGTTAGGTGTCAGTGACAACGAATAATCAATATCGACGTCATTGCTTTTTCCAAATACAGTTTTTTTTTTAAAACAAAAAAGGAAGGGGGGGTGTCCATTCAGCGAACAAACGAGTTGGAGAAATGGTACATGGCCGGACAACAAAAGATAGCACAGACCCCACATCATAAGGCGAGACAACCAGGATAAAATTTGTCTCTGCCCGTTGGGGTAGTGCGAAGTGGTTTCAAAAAAAATAGCCCGCATTCAATGTGGAAAAATTTTTAAGAAGGCACCGGCAACAGCAAACAACAACAACAACAACAACAACAACAACAATAACAAAAAAAAAAAGTCAAATCGTACCTGAGATTCTGTCGGAGCGGACTCATCGTCACTGTCGGGGGCAGCACCGAGGGCAGCGCCCGGTCTGTTCTCACCGGTTCCAATACCTCGACGCTTGGCAAGATTCTCCTCTCTTTTCGCCTTGCGAATTTCAACCTGTTGCTCCTCGCGACGACGGCGTAGTTCCTCAGGCTTGAAGGTGTTCTTGGCCTTGAACTGCGTTCGACGGTGCTCGGGGATATATCGCTCCGCCATTGTGATGCAGCTTGTATTTGTATCGGGGAGTAGACGAATGGGCGAGGGCACAGAGTAGTGCGGGGAGAATGTTGTTGACAGATGAGGACGGTGTCCGACGGCGGTTAAAAAAAGAAAAAAAAAAAAAAAAGGGAAAAACAAGAGACAACCGAGGTCGATGACTCAAATGACGTCTCCCGAAAAAAGTGCGGCAGCAAAGCGGCACAAGACGAAAATCTCAGGAAAAGTTGAAGAAGGAGTTAATGATAGGGGGGAGAAGATGAGGAGAGCAAGACCACGAAAAGAAATGATTGTCTTTTTGACCAGATCCGTTGCTAGAGAGCCTGAGCCCACCTACCGCTTCACATTGGAGTGCTTAGACGTGGTGGGGGGGGGGGGGGGGGGGGGGGGGGAAGCAAGAGACCAGTGGCTAGCTGCCTGAGGCCACAGTGGACCCACAGCCTGCACAATTTCCTGCACAATTTCATGCACATGTCAAACCACAACTACCCACATCCCACAGCGGAACAAGCCCAATGTCAAAGTAGTATTTGTTAGTGGCTCTCCTGACAACAGCTCTGGGCTTGGATGGCGGGGAAAGAGACCCGAACAAGCGAGCAAGCAGGCTCTTTCCGCTCTTTCACAGGTACCCAACGTACGTCAACTTGGCCCCTCAGTTGGGTTTGCTGTGTGTCGCGATCGGAGCTGTCACGTGCGACCGCGTCGAAACAACTTCGAAACCATCTGTGATTGACGCGAGGAAATCCGGTGCAGTATGCGCCAACCAATCGACTTCGGTCAATTTTATCAATTCTTGAGTGAAGCCCTCAATAATCACGATGGATTAGACTTGCTCTCGATAACTGAATTCTCACAAACAAGCTGTCTCTCGACATGCTATCCCGATGGCAACGTCGCGGTCTGTGAGGCAGGGCAAACCCCCTCCTGGATTTGCATCCATCCAGGATATCATTGACGGAAGATACCATACAGGATCCATGGTACATGTTGCTGGAATCGTGACGGACTTCAGAGCTCCTATTGCCACAAGAGGGTCAGGTACGTGTTTCCTTTTTTTTTTTTTTTTTTTTTTTTTTTTTTTTTTTTTGTTGACTTGTTGTTGTTGCAGTGTCGACCAGATGCTGCTTGGCAAAGTATATATTGACTGCGGTAGATTGGAAATGTCAAATACGGATATACGATCAGTCAATACAGGATGATCCCGATGCGGCACTCCAGTTCAGCATATTTCGGCCTGAAAAGGATATGCCAGACGCGAGGTGTGGTGATGTAGTCATGGTGCTGGCAGCCAAGGTTAGCCAAGGGGTCCAAGAAACAAGAAACACGTCGGATAGATTTCGACTAAAACAATTGCAACCAGGTCCAGGTCTATCAGTTCTCATATCAATTGTACACAAACAAAACAACAGACATTTATGTATTCGATTCTGCTCGAATCCCCAAACCATTCGCAGATGCGTCCAAAGCCCTGCGCCCGTCTACCCACTGTCCGAATTCCCGCTCCCTCAATCCAGCAGAACGCGAATTCGTCAGCGTCCTGTATGCGTCGGTGAACAAGGAAAGACTACCGACGGCTTCCGAGTTTGAGATGTCCAAAATCAACTCGACAAATGTGAAGAACAAGTTTTCTGAGTTGAAAGATGTACAAGACAACAAATTCGTCGACACAGTTGTGCAAATAGTCCGGGAGCCGTACGACCAAGGCGACAAAATCACGCTTTGGGTCTCTGACTATACCGAGAACCCTCTATTCTACCAGCATCAGCTAATGGGAGGCAAAGGGCAGCAGACTAATCCATATGGGTACACGACCACGTCTGACATGCCGGCTTCAAAATCGGAATGGAGTGGTCCTCTCGGCAAGCTCAGCATGCAAATCACCTGCTATGAGCCACATGCCTCGGTAATTCGGGAGGAGAAACTCACGCAGGGGTCGTGGGTTTCCATTAGAAACCTGCAAATCAAGTTCGGCCACAGCATGGTCAACTTGGAGGGATTCCTCCGAGAGGATCGAGGCGTCCAAGGCGTTAAGATCAACATTTCACAAGAGACGGCGCACGACCCTCAATACACTCGAGTCGAGGTGAAGAATGCGCTTCGAAGGAAGCTTCAGTACGAAAAGGCGAGGAAGACGCAAATCAAGGAGCTTGCCGAGGCAGCCATTGCTGGTGCCAAGCGCCGGGCAGAACTATGTCTGGAGGGAGAGCCGGCCCCAAAAATAACCGCAAAGGATCGTCGACATATGAAGCGAGCTCAAAAGACACAAGCCAAAAAAGAGCAAGATGGGGAAAATGTTGAGGCACAGTCTCGGAATAACGTGCCCGACGATGCACCTACAAACTTGAACATGCATAGTGAGTAATGAAGACAAAGGACAAGAAAAGAAAAATCAGACCATTTGGCAACTCTTTCTTACACCATAATCAAGTCAAGTGCGAAAACGGGAGCAAAGCCCCTACTTCGATAGCAGACGTGTTGGAGCCTGTGCAACATGAGTCCATGATGAATGGCGAAACAACACGCTTCTGTCTCCCTTTCATCAACGCCAATTATCGCACATTTGTGCACGTGATTGACTTTATGCCCGCCCAACTGGAAGATTTTGCGCGCCCCAAAAAGGTATCAGCAGAATACGCCGCGCTGTCGGACCACGGAGACTCGGGCTCGGACGCAGCATCAGAGTCAGATGACACAACCACGGTCATTAAGCAATGGAAGTGGCGCTTCTACTTGCACCTGCAAGAGGCCAACGCTCCTAGAGATGATGAAGGGCCCAAAAAGTCGCTCTGGGCAGTGGTAGACAATCAATCTGCGCAAATGCTGCTGGACTTGGACGCAACCGATTTGCGCAACGACGAGGCCAACCTTGGTCGGTTGCGACAAAGAATGTTCATACTATGGGGCGATTTGGAAGAGCAGAAAGCGCAGCTCGCGAACCGAGCATTGCAAGCAAGGAGACCTTCCGAAAAGATGGGAGGACCCCCCGCCGATTCGGATGATGAAGCGCAAGCCCCTGCCAAACAACAAGGGCGAGTAGCGCGCATAGAAGCCTTGTCAAACCGCCCCTTTGGATGCTGCATCCGACAGTACGGCGTCAGAGTAGACACGGAGAATGGTGGAAAAGAGGAGGGAGGGATGCGCTGGCAGCGAATGTTTGGTCTATTTGGGACAAAAATATGCGGAGTCTAAAGGATGTTTTTATTCCGCCTTGAATGAGTATATGAATGAGATTGTTCAAGATATCCGATAACCTACCTCAATACCCACGACTCAATAAACCTAAATTGGTCCGTCTTGGATGAAGTACATGAATGAAATTGTTGGCACAAGACACGCGAGAATCTACCTCCATACCCACCATCGAAACAAAACAAATTAATCCGCCTTAAATGAAGTATACACATAACATTGTCAGTACAAGATATCCAAGAACCTACCTCAATGCCTGTCATTAGATAAAAATTCAATTAATCCGTCTCGAATAAAGTATATAGTACAATTATTAGTATACGATACTAAGTACCTACCCAAGTATATACCTACAATCAAATCATAACAAATCAATTCGCCTTCAAAGCATATAAATGGAATTATCGGTACAGGATATTCAAGTACCTACCTCCATACCCACCATCCCATCCAAAACAAATCCATCCGCCATGGAGACACAAAAGGGTCGTCCAATACATTCACGTAAGGAAGAGTCCCTGATACACAAGTCCGGTGTAGTACCTACTTACCTACTTACCTAGTACCTACCTACCTACTTGGTAAGTCGGTACTTTTCCCTTGCTAGCCCACGCATCTGTCGCACCACGCCACATGTACATTTACAATTACATATATGTCATAATCACATCACAGAAATGCATGACGGGTAAATTTTTTGGCGGGGGGGTTTGGTTTCTTTTTTATTTAAAAAAATGGGTTTCTTCATTCATACATGATGGAGCACCAGATACGATAAATCAGGTTTCTGTTTGCAAAAAAAAAAAAA
>SRPU01001082.1:0-11485 GCA_018360185.1 Claviceps lovelessii
TCTTATTTATAAAAGGAAAAACTTTTATATTCCCTTTTTTTTTTTATTATAAAAGTAGGAAGTCTTTTATTTACTCTTTTATAAAAAGTAGTCTTCTAAATTATAGTAAAATTACTATATTTCTTTCTTTTTTATAAAAGTAGAAACTCTTTTATAAAGATTTATTTTATTTATAAAGAAAAAATTCTCTTTAGGGTAAAATATCCCTATTTTTTACTAATCCTAAATTTATATAAAAGTAGGAATTCTTCTATACTATATTTTTTTTTATTTTATAAAAGGGAAAACTTCTTTTTAGTAAATTCATTTTTTTTATAAAAAATATAATAGCTTTTACACTTTTTATAAATATAGTAGTATTTTTATTTTATTATAAAAAAATTTAGTAAATTTTATAAATACTAAAAGTTCTCTTTTAGGCTTATAACCTATTAGAATAACTAAGGTAGGTACTATAAAGTATAGCTTATTAAGGTAGTAGGCTTAGTAAGTATATATATATAGGTCTACTACTTTATAAAGTAAAGCATTATAGTAAGCTATAGTTAGCTAAATCTTATATAAAATAAAAGCTTTTATATTACTTTTAGCACTATTTAATTTACTAAAGAAGTTATAATAATAACTAATAAATTATATTTAGTATTTAACTTTATAGGTATATATAGCTAATAAGAGTGATTTTAATAGTCTATTTAATGAGTAGCTATAAGGGGGTTTTTTACTTCCTTCCCTTATATACCTACTAACTTTATTAGTAAATCCTAATTACTAGCTAAGCTTTATAAGCTACTTTTTATTTTTTATAAAGTTTATTTATATAAAAAAATAAAAAAATAAAAAAATAAACTTATAGCTATATAAATTAGCTATTAATATACCTAGTAATTAGTTAACTTAATAAAAATTAATACATATAACCTAAAAATTAATTTTTTAAATAATTATATAAAAAGAAAGCCTAGAATTTAGTAATAAAGAATTTAGCCTTAATATTCTTTATAAATTCCTTTTTATTATAAAAAATAATAAAAACTAATATTATAAGGTAACTACTCTTACTAACTAAGCTACCTTTAGTAGCTTAGTTAGCTTATTTAATTTATTTCTTTATAGCTTTACTAATTACTTTATAAATTTAATTTAAAGTTAAACCTATACCTAATAGCTATTAGCCTAACTATATAGCTATTAAAATAGGTGTAGAAGGGTAAAAGTAAAGATTTATAGGGACCTTATAGCTATAAGCTCTATATACATAACCCTTAGTTAGATTTCTATAGTTATGCTGCGTGTGTGCACGCATATGCTTGCTAGCTTGCACTGGCTTTGCTAGCTAGCAAAGCCCCCGGATAAGATGCTTCTATAAGCGCTATAATTATAGCACTAATAGTGAGGAATCCCCTGTAAATAACCCTGTTATTTTTAACAATAATAATAATAATAGTAAAGTAGTTAGTAATAGTAATATAATAATTAAAGTAAATAGTAAATAAAGTTAGTTTAAAAAGTTAAAGTAAAGTAATAAAGTTATAGATATATCTTTAAGAACATTACTAAAAAGGAATAGTAAAAAAGTAAATACTTACTTCTTAAAAAGTAATAAAAAAGTAAATGAAATATCTTAATATATTTAAAACTTAATAAATAAATTTTAATATATAAGTATTAATTACTTAACTTAATATTATACCTTTAATAACTTAATATTAATATATTTAATACTGATTTTTAATAAATAAATTATAATAAAATTAAGAATAGTAGTAAATAAGAAATAGTTAATAATTTTAATAATAATAAACTAAAAGTATTTTAACTAAGTTAGGGTAAATAAAGGTAAGGAATTAACAGCTACTATAGATATAGTATATTTTTTAATAATATATAAAGTAGCTATAAATTAAGTATAAAAAGCCTTAAAGGGCTTAATTAATATAATCTTTTACTTTTTATTATTTATAGTATTATAAATAAAAATATATAATGCCTTTATCGCTTTACTATAATAAATAATTATTACTACTTTATAAATAAAGTAATATAAGGTAAGGCTATGGGTAAATATAGTAATATTTTATATATATATGGTTTATTTTTCATACTTTTTATAGAACTATACTAAGCTTAAAATATATAAAAATAAGCTATAATTAGCTATATAAATAATATAAAATAAGTATTATATATTTAAATTAAAAAAGTTAATAAAAATTATACTTAGCTAAGTATACCTAAGGTAGTAAAGAGTAATAAAAAGGCTTATTAAAAGAATTTAATAAAGAGTAATAAAGGACTTTTAAAAAAAAAGTTTTTTAGTTTTATAAAAAGTTAGAAAAAAGGGATAATAATAAATAAAAAATAAAAGAAAAATAATAAGCTATTAAATAGAAAACTAAGTATTAATTAAAAATAAAATAAAGAAATAATATAAGAATTATATTTATTAAATTCTAAAGGCTAGATAAAATATTTATAATTAATAGCTAAAATATAATTAGCTAATTAATTTAGAATTTTAAAATTTTTATTTTTAAGTTTATTATTATTAATAAGTATTATATTATAACTAGCTTAAACTAAATAGTTCTATTATTTAATTATATTACTAATACTTTTATATTATTATTATAATTTTAATAATTACTAGCTAGTAAATAGTTAGGGGATAGTATAAATAAAGAGGCTATATAATAAGTTTAAGCTAATAGCTTAGATTCTTAGTAAAGTAAAAGAGAGGTATATAAGAAAACCTATTATACCTATATAGTAAACCCTATAAATATATACTATATATAAAGTATATATATAGTAAAGAGAGATAGTAGCCTTTCCTTTCTCTTTATAAATAATAATAACTTTATTAACACTAAATCGCAGCAGCTATCTAGGCTAGTCTATAATAGGTTATTATAATAACTTATAATAGATTCAAGCTAGAGGCTCAGACCCTTAGAGGAGCAGAAGAGGCTACACTATAGAGGAATAATAGTTACTAGGCGCATGCCCTACTAGACCTAAGTAAAGCTACTTAAAGTACCTATAAATAAATAAAGTAGAAAACTATAGAAGACTTTTCTCTCTCTTTCCTTTCTCTTTAAAAGTAATAATATTTACTATTAATATTAAATTATAATAGCCTTTAGGCTAATTTATAATATTTATTACTTTTCTTCTTTATAAACCTAAATTAAAACCCTTTAAAATAAATAGTAAATACTTTAAAAGTAATAAGGCTAAATATATTATTTTATAAAAGGTATACTAGCTTTATAAGATAGTTATATAGTAGGAGGCATAGCTAGGGGAGCTTATTTAAAATATACTAATTTATAATAGCTTTTAATTTATACTAAGCTTAGAAGAAACCTAAAAGGTAGTAAGTATAGAGTATATAAAATATAAACCACTTTTTATAAAAAGCCTTTATAATAAAAATAAGTTCTTTTTAAAGATATAAAGAAGCTTTATAGCTTATAAACTAAAAGTAAACTAGAATTTTATTAATAGTATATATAACTAATAGTTTTTTATTTATTAAAGCCTAGCATTATATATTAAAGTATAAATTACTTTCTTTTTTAAGCTAGGAGAGAATTTTAATTATAATTCTTAATAATTCCTAGTATATTTTAGTAGAATATATATAAACCTATATTAATAGAAATATATAATTTTAAAGCTTAACTAGCTTTACTAATAATTAATAAAAAGCTTTACTAACTTTTATATATATTTTAAATAAAAGCTAGCACTTACTAATAAAATTAACTAAAAGGACTTAGTAAAGCTTACTAAAATTTATATAGCTCTTAATAAGTATATATATAATTATTATATAGGCTATAATATCTTTTAAATAGATTATAATAAAGCTATAGAATACTACTATAGTATTACTTTAAATATTAACTTCTACTACTTAAAGAAGTAAATATAGGCTTTATATTAATTAGGTATAGGCTAGAATAAGAATTATAATATAAAGATATTTAGAATTAACTTAATAAGGGTTTAGAATAATAAATTAAAGAGTAAGAAGGGAAGGGGAAGTAGTATGCTATATAAATATCTTTAAAGAAATATATAAAATACTAAAAGCTTAAATAATACCTTTAATATAGCTCTTATTTTTATTACTAATTTTATTATTACCTTTTTTTAGTAATCCCCTTAGGGAATATTATTAAGGTTAATATAGCTACTATAATAAATAAAGAAAGGGAGTTAAATATTCCCTTAATAAATTTAGAAAAAAATAACCCTTTAGCCTAAGACTTAGTAAAGAGGGTATTAATAGTAAATAAAACTATATAGCTTAAGGGGTAAATAGTTTAGAAAAGGATTTTTCTAAAATAAAGGTATATATAAAATTACTATTATTTCTTCTTTCTTTTCTTTATAATAATACTACCTTTTTTATAATATAGGTAAATAATAGCTGTAATAGTTTTATTACTATAAATAAAAAGACTACTTAATAGCTTAGCTTAATTAGAATTCTACTATTTTAACCTTATATAATTATAATAGTAATAGTAGTAACCTAAGGGGGCTGCCTAGGATTTAGGCTAGGTATATATATTATATACCTAGTATGCTTTTAGGAAAATATAAATAAATAAATATTTTTAGTTATTACTTATATTATTTTAGGCCTTATTAAAGATTATGTTTTAGGTATACCTTAGCTAGTATAAAATAAGGTTAAGCTTTACTTAGCTATATATTAGCTAATAGTATAATTTAAGGGCGCCCTAAAGGTAGTATTTCTTAATACCTACTAGGTAGCTAAGCTAATTATTATAATTCTTAGCTTAGTTTATACTAAATTAATATAATATATAGTAAAGAAGGAATCTAATATATAGTTATTTATAATAAGTCTTTATAAAATAAACTCTATTCTAGCCCTAGGGGTAAAGCTATTTTAAAACCTATTAAGGACTAAGGGCCTTTTACTAAAACTTTAGGATTTTATAAATCTATTTAATAAAGAAAAGATAGGGGGATTACTATTATATTAGGGCTATACTAACTATTATATTTACTTTTATAAAAACTTAAATAAATTAACCCTAGACCTTCCTTAGGTGCCTTTATATAATATACTATATAAGTAGCTATTAAAGATTTATAAGTAAGTAGTAAAACTTATAAATAAAGAATAAATTTATATATTATTCTCCTTAGTAGTAATGCTAGTGCTATTAATTAAAAAGGTAAAGGGGGGTTAGTAGTTTTATATAAATTACTAAGCACTTAATTAGGTTATAAACTAGGACTATTACCTACTACCCCTTATTAAGGAGATATTATAGTCCCTAGCTAATGCTTAGTAGTTTATAAAACTTAATATTTAGGCTATATTTTACTGCCTCTATATTACTAAAGGGAATAAATATCTTACTATATTTTAAATAAGATTTAGGCTTTTTAAATAACTTATTTATTCCTTTAGCTTAGCTAGTGCCCTTACTATATTTTAGTAGTATATTAATAGAGCTTTAGAGTTTATTTTAAAGGACTTTACTATAGTATACCTAAATAATATTTTTATTTATACTTTTAAGTTATAAAAGAACTATATATAAAAAATATATTTTATATTATAATAGCTAAGGGAGGCTAGGCTTTACCTTAATATTAGTAAGTATAGTTTTAGGGTTTAAAAAGTTAAATACCTTAGGTTTATTATAAAAGCTAGGAAGAGTATTTGCCCTAACCCTAAAAAAATTATAGCTATTTATAACTAAAAGGTACTAACTTAAGTATAAGAAGTAAAAAGTTTTTTTAGGTTTATAAACTTTTACTAGAAATTTATTAGAAACTTCTTAAAGCTTACTAAGCCTTTACTAGCCTTAATAAAGAAAAGGGTCTCTTTTTAGTAAATAATAAAGTATATCTTAGTGTTTAAGGCACTTAAATTAGCTTTTATTTTATACTTAGTTCTAGCTTAGTAGGATTTTAACTAGAATATATTAGTAAAGGTAAATATATTTAGTGAGGCTATAGGTAGCTACTTTTTCTAATATAATATAGAGAGGGTCCTATACCTAATAGCTTATTACTTTATATACTTAATATTAGTATAGTAGAACTATATAATTTATAATAAAGAATTACTTACTATTATTTCCTACCTAAAGGCCTAGGGGGTAAAGCTTTAAAGTATAGCTTATTTATTTACTATTCTTACTAACTATAAAAACCTAAAGTACTTTACTATACTTTAGAAGATATTAAAGTAATAAATATACTAATTAAAAACACTTACTCTTTATAACTTTTATTTATATTATTACTTTAAGTGCCTAGCTAGGTAGCCTAATACTCTTTTATAATAAAAGTAAAATAAGTTTAGAGATTTCTTATAATAATAACCTTTAATAGTCTTTATAGTATTATAATATATTAATAGTAAAACGCTAGCTATAACTTATTTAGTACTTAAAATAAAGCTATATAAAGGTAAGGAGGGGAATAGAGTAGGTAAGGGCTAAGTACTATAAGTAGCTATTACTAAAGGGGGGCCTATATATTAGGATTTAGGTAAGGGTAGTAGGGGACTGCCCTTAAAATATCTTTTTTTTAGTAATAGGTATTTATAGTTTTTATAAAACTAAAGCCTTTAAGCTAATAAGTTTTATACTTTTAAGTAATAAGCTATATATTAAGGTAATAGAATATTTCTTAATACTATAGGGATAAAAGCCTAGGTAGCTAATTATACTATTAATACCTATAGTATTCTTTAGTTTTAAGGCTAGGTTTAGGTTTTATAGTTTAAACCTTTTACTACTATATTAATTAAATAGGTATATAGGTTACCTCTACTTAGGTATTTAGGGTAAAATATAATGTTTTAGGCGCTTTATTAAGACTATTATTAGAAGGGTATATTTAGTAATATAGCTTAGTATATTTATAATTATTACTATATAAATAGCTAAAAAAGCTAATAGCTTAAATAGGGTTTGCTAAAGCTTATTTTAGCTTTAAACTAGTTTTAGTTATAAATCTTTATAGACTTTATAATAAACTTACTAATAAAGAATATAAATTTACTTTAATATTTAATAGTTATTATAAATTATTTCTTTAAGTTTATTTAGTTAAAGGCTATAATAAATATAGTAGCTAAGGTATATATAAAGAGGTTCTATTTATATTAGTAGTAATTCTATAGGTTTTCCTTATAAATTATCTTTAACTAAGGATTAAATTAAGTTAAATAGTTTTAGTTAATTCTTTACTTTTTTATTAATATAAAGTAGCTTCTTTTTATAGCTTATTACCTATAAATAAATAAAGGTATAAAGCAGGCTAATTAGAAGGTTTAGGTAATCTTATATATTATAATTAGCTTTTTATAGTTTAACTAGGCTAAGTACTTACTAGCTTACTAGCTTATACTTAATAATTATATATTAATAATTATAGAGATAAGTGCTAATTAGGTCCTATATAGGTATAATATAGCTTTAGTATAGCTAGCTTATTCTTAGGAGAGTAGTATAATAATAGCTAAGGAGTAGGTAGCTCTATTTCTAAATATATTATAAAAGAGTATAGCCTTAACTTAAATAGTAATTAACTTTACTTAGTAGTGCTAGTAAAATACTATAAATAAGTTATACTAGTTAGCTAAAGTATTTTATATAGGAAATATAGTATAGCTTAGCCTATAATATATTAAAATAAATTATTTAAGCTAGAAGCTAAACTAAGTTATAGTAAAGTATAAGGTTTTAAAGATACTAATACCCTTTATAGTTTACTTAAATATTTTATAGAGTATTTATTTTATTTTTTATATAAACCTTTTAAAGTATACTATAATTAACCCTCTTTTATTATAAATATAGGCTAATTTTAGGTTAAGGCTAGCATTAGCCCTTAAAAATAAAACCCTAAAGCTATATAAGTTTATAGTAAAGAAAATAGTAGCTATATATAATACTTAAGAGTAGGGATATAAATATAATATTTTAGTTAAATAAGTAAGCTATATATAGCTAATTTAAAAGCTACTAAAAACTTTTTAAATATAAAGGTATTAGTATATTTTAAGTTATAATAAAGGGATATATAAATATATAATAGGCTCTCTTAAGGCTAAATTCTTAATACTATATATAAGACTTTTATAAATACTTATTCTAATCCCTTTATAATATACTTATATTTAGGCATTAATATAGACTTATAAAAAGGCTTATTTTAATTTACTTACTTTTATTATTTTCTTTTAAATAAATTCTACTATAACTATTAATAGCCTATAAATATAGATATAAAAAAAATAAGGGGGCTATTAAGTAAAGCTAAGGAGAATTATTATTATTTTTAAGGGAAAGCTAGTATAAAAGAAAGCTAAGGTAAGCTAGGTTTATTATTATTTAAGGAGATATTTATAATTAAGATAGTATTATTACTTAGAATTTTTAGGCTAGTTATTAAGGCTAATAGGCTATTATTTATTTTCTTTTCTAACCCCTTTATAATATAAAACTAGCACTAAAGCTAGCGCTTAATAGTATAGTAATAAAGATAAAGGTTAATAAACTCCTTATTAGAGAATAGCTAGTTTAAAGACTAATAAAACTAGCTATATAGAGTTAATAGAGTAAATAGAATTTAAGGCTTAGTTATAGCTATAAAATAATAAGCTTATTTATAAAGTATAAAAGTATTAGCGCTAGTATAAATAAATATAATATAAAATATTCCTAAAAAAGGGGGGGGGTTAATAATAATAAATTAAAGGGGGGGTAAGTATTTATTAAAGAGTAAAGTATAGTATAATAAAGGTATAGCCTTAAATAAAGAAAGCCTTTAGCTACTAAGTTATAAAAAAGTTTAGAATATATTATAAATATAGGCTAAGGCTAAAGGGAATAAGAATATAATAAACTAAGTAACTACTCTAAGGTTTTAAGTAGTAGCCCTTAAATTCTATACTATACTAGTATTAATAAAGGTAGTAGTATATATAGGGAATAGGCTAAAGGCTATGCCTAAGTAAGAAGGGGCTATAATAATATAAAATATAAAGTAAAGAATTAAAGGGCTAGCTAAGAAAGAAACTAAGCTACTAGGTAAAATAAATATAGCTATAAAATACTTCTAAGTAATATTATAAATATTATAAAATATATTTATAAACTACCTAAAGGTTTATATTAATATAAGCTTCTTATAGCCCTTAAGTAGGGCCTAAAGAGCTATACCTTAATTAATAGTAAATACTATTTCTTAAAAAATATAATAAAAATTAGAATTAATAGTATAAAAATATAACTTTTAAGTATACTTTTTTTTTATAGTAATAAGTATAGTAGAATTTCTACCTAGCTATAAAATAGCATTAAAACTAGCTATATATAGCATTATTTTAATATAGTAGGTATAAATACTCCTTAAAGCTATATTAACTAATATAAAATATTTCTTTATTTAAGTTATCTTTTACTATATACTTACTTAAATAAGGTAAAGAAGGTAAAGAAAGGGGTAAGGGTATACTAATAATAGTAAATATATTCTTTTTTTAAGAATATTAGCTTTTATAATAGTTTTAAAAAAAAAGAGTATAAAAACTATACTATTTTTTAAATAGTAGTATAGTAAAAGTTTTATTAATATAGTAAAAAAACCTAAAATAAATAAAAATTAAAGTAAATAAGTATATAGGTAAAATAATAATTAAATAATATATAAGTAGTAGAATAGAGGCAGTAAGTATATAATTATACTTAATAGGGGATTTTAGGTAGGTATATATAAAAAGAAAAGAATATAAAAGTAAGTAAAAAAAGAAAGAAAGAAACTTATATATAGTATAGGTAATAGGTTTTAGGTTTTTAATAGATTTTATATAGTTTTTAATAAGATATTAATAATAATAAATATAATAACTACTAGCTAGCCTATAAATAGGTATACCTAGCTGCCTAAAAAGCATCTATAGAGTAATAAGTAGGAAATATATTTAGGTAGGGACAGACCTACTATAGTAATAATATATATACTATAATAATATATAATATATATAGGCATATATAAGCATACTCCTATAGTATATAGTACTAGAATATAAAATAACTATAAGGCTATTAGTAAATAAGTAGGTAGTATTAGCTTAAAAATATAATAAAGGCTACCTTAATACCTTATTAGTATAATTATATAAGTAAGTAGGGGGCTATATAATAAATTTAAGCTAAAGGCTTAGACCCTTAAAGAAGTAAAAGAGGCTATACTATAGAGAAATAATAGTTACTAAGCATATACCTTACTAGCCTTAAGCAAAGCCACTTAGGGCACTTATAAATAAATAGAGTGGGAGATTATAGGAGACTTCTCTCTCCCTTTCCTTTCTCCTTAAGAGTAATAATATTTACTATTAATACTAGATTGCAGTAGCCTCTAGGCCAGTCCATAACATAACTAAGGGTATTAAACCTTAATATAGTATAATTAAACTATATAATTAAATAATATAAATAGGTTTTAAGCCTTTAGATAATTAAAAATATTATTTATTTTCTATTTTTTAATTTTAGTATATAAATATTAAAGCACTTATTATTATAATACTTTATTAATATAGTTATAGTTACTACTATATTAAAATTATTTTATATTTTATTATAAACCCTTTATTATTTCTAACGTTTTAATAATTTAAACCATTTAATTAAATAGCAATCTAAGTATTTATATCTTTTCTTATATAGGTTTCCCTCTTCTAAGTGCCTGCCTACCCCACCCTTTATAATCTAGAATATAACGGGAAACTTAGTCGCGTTTATGAGTATTATTGAAAATAATAGGGTTATTTACAGGGGATTCCTCACTATTAGTGCTATAATTATAGCGCTTATAGAGGCATCTTATACGGGGGGG
Organism: Claviceps lovelessii; assembly: GCA_018360185.1. Taxonomy (NCBI): domain Eukaryota; kingdom Fungi; phylum Ascomycota; class Sordariomycetes; order Hypocreales; family Clavicipitaceae; genus Claviceps; species Claviceps lovelessii. Next base: position 10,912 of record SRPU01001082.1, read on the forward strand.
TTTGCTAGCTAGCAAAGCCAGTGCAAGCTAGCAAGCGTGCGCGCGCATGCGCGTAGCACAACCATAGAAATCTAACTAAAGGTTACATATATAGAGCTTATAGCTATAAGGTCCCTATAATTCTTTACTTTTTAACCTTTTCTATCCTTTTACACCTATTTTAATAGCTATATAGTTAGGCTAATAGCTATTAAGTATAAAGCTAACTTTAAATTAAATTTATAAAGTAATTAGTAAAGCTATAAAGAAATATATTAAATAAGCTAACTAAGCTACTAAAGATAGCTTAGTTAGTAAAAGTAATTACCCTATAATATTAGTTTTTACTATTTTTTATAATAAAAAAGAATTTATAAAGAATTTTAAAATTAAATTCTTTATTACTAAATTCTAGGCTTTCTTTCTATATAATTATTTAAAAAATTAATTTTTAAATTATATATATTAATTTTTATTAAGTTAACTAATTAATAAGTATATTAATAGCTAATTTATATAGCTATAAGTTTATTTTTTTATTTTTCTATATAAATAAATTTTATAAAAAATAAAAAATAGCTTATAAAGCCTAGCT
>SRPU01001083.1:0-11480 GCA_018360185.1 Claviceps lovelessii
AAAAAAAAAGGTAGAAAGGGAGAGAGAAGATAGAGAGAGAAAAATAAAGGGAAAAGAAGAAGAAGAAGAAGAAGAAGAAGAAAGAATAGAAAAAAGAAGAAGAAAAGTTTAAAGAGAAGAGAAAAGAATAAAAAAGAAAAGAGAAAAAGAAAAGAATAAAGAAGAAAAAAAGAGAGAAGAAGAAGAAAAAAAGAAAGAAGAAGAAAGAAAAAGAGAAGAAGAGAAGAAGAAAAGAGAAAGAGAAAGAGAAGAAAGAGAAAGAAAGGCAACCCCTAATTAAAAACAACCATCTAACAAACAACAGACCTCACCATATCAACAACACACCCCCAACCCCCCACAATCGTCCAGTTCGGCGCAAACGTCCCCCTCGAGCTTGCGCGCGCGTCGTCCCTGGCCGCGCCGTTCGTCGCAGGCGTGGACCTCAACTGCGGCTGTCCCCAGTCGTGGGCCTGCGCCGAGACGCTGGGCGCCGCCCTCATGGATCGGAGGGAGCTGGTGCGGGACATGGTTGTCGAGACGAGAGAGCGGTTGCGGGTGGACGGATGGGGGGTGCGTCTGGAGGAGGATGTTGAGAATCCGAGGGGCCGGAGTGTGAGTGTGAAGATTCGGGTTCATGATGATTTGAGGTAAGATTCTGAATGTGTTTCTACGGACTATGAAGACGTCTCTACGGACCATGGTTTTTGTTTCTGATACTGGTTCCATTTGCCTTTCTTTTCATTGTCTTTCTGTCTTTTCCCTTTTCTCGTTCTATTTTCGTCATGTTTTCGCATATACGAACCCCCCCCCCCCCCCCCCACGAGCACTCCGCGAGCCCTGGTTGCCGAGCCCAAAAATCCCCCAGGCAATCGTTTACTAACAAGCCCAAAGAAGAACAATGGACTTTCTCGACACCGTCATAGGACACGCCCAAGCCAGACACGTCGACTGGATCACCATCCACCCTCGCACGCGCCACACGCCCTCCACCACCCCCATCTTCACCGACGCCCTCGAGATCCTCACCCAAAAATATGCGCCCACGCTCCCCATCCTCCTCTCCGGCGACGTCTTTGACCTATCCGCGCTGCCAATCCGTCCTCCGCCTCCTCCTCCTCCTCCTCCTCCTCCACCCGGATACCAACACGACGATGCATGCCCCCCTGCTCAAACAGCATCACATCTCCCCCCCAGACCCAGCACGACCCCCCTCCACCTCTCGGGCTTCATGTCCGCGCGCGGCCTCCTCTCCAACCCAGCCCTCTACGCCGGCTTCCCCGCCTGTCCATGGGAAGCCCTCGAGACCTTCCTCTGCAGACTCGTCCGGGCGCCCCTGCCGTTCAAGCTCGCCCTGCATCACGTGCAGCAGATGACAAGCCCGGGCATGGGCCCCGACAAGACGGCCCTGTTGTCCAAGAAGGAGAGGGCGGAGCTGAATGCCCTGGGGGACATGTTTGACCTGGTGGACTTTTTGGACCGGGTGGTTGAGCAGCGTACTGGGAGGGTGGGAGGCATGCGGCGGGATTTGTAATGGTCGGAGGAGATGGGAGTTCTTTTCCTTGCATTCTTCTGAAGTGAGGAGCGGAGGATGGAAGAAGTAAGATGCATTTTTTGGTACAAAAATCGCAGCTTTGTCCTTGACAGGAGGCCCTGGCACGTCTGCATGAGACACGCCTTGAAAGACGGGGAGACCTCCCCAAGACACCACACGGGCATCCAAATCACATTTTTACTTTTATTTAGTGATATTCTCATGAGTTGCCGTGCTCGGCATGGCAAGCGCCATACATCTCATACGTGGATAGAAAAGAAAAGAACAACAAAGAAAAAGGAGGAGAAATGGAATAAAAAATAAGAAGAATCATGAAAAAGAATCATAAAAATATGAATAAAATAGAATAAATAAATAAATAAAAAGCGGCCGCCGGCAGAAGGAAAAAAAAAAAAGGAAAAAAAAAAGAAAGAAAAAGGTCAAAGCCCCGCCAGCATGCTCTGAATTCCCGCGGACCCCGCATCGTCCCTCTTCTGCACAAAGGCCCTAAAGTCGCCCTTGCACAGTTTTCCCCTGCCTCCCGCGGCGCCGGTCTGGCCCGGCGCCAGCGTCCGGGCCTTTTCGCGAAGCGCCTCCGGGCCGACGATGAAGAGGGAGCCAATCTCCGTAAGATGCTCCACCAGGGTGGCCACGTCCTTGGCGAGGGCCCAGTCGTTCATGACGGAGACGTACTTTGCAATGTCCTGCGTGACCATGAGCCCGCCCGTGGCGTTGACCTGGAACTTCTTGAAGTGCTCAAAGAGGAGCTGGTGGATGGACAGGGCGAGCTCGCTGAAGAACTTCTCGGCGTTGAGCCCGTCAATGGCCTGGCTGGTCTCCTTGAAGGCGCGGCCGAGGAACTTGCAGATGTTGAGACAGGTCGGGGTCTGGAGGTATTCGAGCTCGGCGCCGCGGGGCCGGAAATCCTGCTTCTTTTGGCCGGCGAGCGACTTGGCGACGTAGTTGGTGATGACGTCAATGGTGATTTTCATGACGGCGTTGGTCTTCTTCTCAATGGCGTCAATGGCCGCGTTTCGCTGGGATTCCATGCTCTTCCGCACGGTCGTGTTGGACTCGGCGAGGCGGATGAGCACAATGGTGATGAAGCGGTCCATGATGGCCGAGATGGTCACGGCCGGCCGGATGGTGGGCAGGAACGACAGATCGGGTTCCGTCTTGGAGTTTTCCACAATGGTCGCCTCGGCGTGGGCGGCGTCGAGCCCCGTCTGGATGTAGACCTGGCCCATGTTGCTGAGCAGGAGCTGGAGCAGCGTGCTGACGTCCTTGGGCGTCTCGACCTGCGATCCCAGCTCCAGTGTTCGTTGGACGCTCTCGGCCAGCCACTTGAGCATGCGCTTGGCGTTGGCCACGCTGAGCGCGCCGTCTTCCTCGGACACCTCGATTTCGTTCTTGTTGTCCTTGTCCTTGATACCGGCGACACGCAACATCATCCGCTTCTGCGTCGGCGTGAGATCCGAAGAGTCTAATCGCTCCAGGTACGCATCCTTGGCAGATGCCAGGAACTGGGTGCCCTGTTGGGCCAGGGACGCCATGAACCCCTGCGGGGCTTTCTTCTTCCGCGAATGGTATATGGTAAACTTGAAGAGCAGGGAGCTGTACAATTCCTCCAGGTTCTTCTTCTCCCGCTCAATGTATGAGCTTCCCACGAGGTACGGGATAAAGAGCTCGTCCACCTGCTGGTCAAGTGTTTGTGCAATCTGTCCCGAGCACGGCTCCGGATGTTCCGTCAGGCCGTGCGTTTTCAGGTCCTCGATCAGCGAGCTGATGTAGCTCCTCGAGGAATGCAGCGATCGCAAAAACGCCAACGTCGAGACGGTTTCTGCCTTGCCAAGAACCTTTTCGAGGCGCTGCTGAATGGATTGCTGGAACACTCGCTGGATGAATTTGATGAGAACGGTTTCGTAGTACGGAAATGCGCGCTTGATGATGAAGGATTCATCCTGCATCACAATCCTGACCTCGTCGAGGAGTGACTGCAAGCCAGGGTCCACACCAGGGGGATCTGAGTCCGGGTCGGCCAGGATTTCCCACGTCTCGCCATCGGCGATGGCTTCATCGTTGAGCTGGTCGCGGTCAATGAAGAACTGGTGTTGATTGACAAAGATGGCAATCACGCTAGCACCACCACTGAAGTCGTACAGGACCTTGGAGCACTCCATCATGTCGTCGAAATTCTGCAACCGATAGCTGTTGTTGAACTGCTCCAGCAGATCCTGTTCGAGGGATTCGCAGAATTTTTCAAGAATCTCGCGCGTGTTGTGCTGTTTAGGAGAAGATCCGTTTTGTCCGGCGGCAGGCGTCGAGCTGTGGTTCTGCAAGCCATTGGCGTGTCCCCAAGAAGACGGGTCAAGCTGCTGGCTTATTCTCATCAACTGCCGGGCAATGACGGCGCATCGGATTTTGTACTCGGCCGCGCCCTGAAGTCGAATGTCCTCTAAGCTCGAGAGAACGCCGGACTCGCTCAACTCGGTCCAGCATTGGATCAGGAACATGGCATCCTGAGCCCGTCGCCGCTTGCGATCCAGCTCCTCGAGCTTCTCTCCGATTTGGACCGCAACGTTGCCTCCACCGTCCGTCCTGCGGTTGGTGTCGGGAGCACTGCTTGGGTTGTCGTGGCCCAGCGAACCGTCGAGTGCTTCAAAGGAGCTCATGGTCTGGTCGAGCTTGCGTCCCAGCCTGTCGAGAGTCTGGTCATGTTGGACTTCGGCGCGGCGGACCTGCGACAAGAGTTCGGATTCCCTCTCTTGCAATTCGTCTCCGAGCGAGGCTAATTGTGACAAGGCATCTAGGTAGAGCAGTCAGTTTGTCCCAGAGGGATTCGAGCGGAGAATTTTTAGTGAAAAGGGGTAAAAGGGGGGCGACAAGATACTTTCAAAGGTCCGAATCAACGGCTTCGGGTCAAAGGCGGTGGACGACGGCCCCGAGCGGCGGTTGACAGGCACAGCACTGTCGGCTAGACTGTCGACAAAGTCACGGACGATGAAGTCCTTGCTGGAGAAGTTTTCCAACGTAAAACTCGGCCCCTTGGGGTAGAGGCTCTTGGGCGGCCCTGTGCTATTCCGCTCCATTGTGGCAGAGCGCGGTGCGACAGATGGCGGAATGTGAGGGCTACATGTGCCTACATGTGCCTACATATAGGGAATCTGCCAGAGATGGCGGACGACAGGTTTTGAGTCTCGTTCGTGATGTTGCCGTCGCTGAGGCAGATGCGCCGATATCGTCGGGTGGGGAGAGGGGATTGAGAAGCTGTGTCCCAAGCTGTTGGCGCGATGATGCATGAAAACCATCGAGACCATTGAAACGTCGAGTCTGGCGCCGTTCGGCTCAGCCACAGTGCCCCTCCAACAGCTGAGCAGACACGGTCCCAAGCCACAGATGGCACCAAGCCACATTACGACGGGAATGACCGCAGCTCCAACAAAAAAGGCCCCAGCCACGGCCCAATGTCCGTCTCTCCTTGGTGATTTGCAGCTGACGGCCATGTTGCCAGGTTGACATGTTGCCAAGTCCAGGTCGCATCATATAACTGTCAACTGGTCTACCCGTCGCAGCCGTCAGGACGGTGACATCTTTATCCATTCTTCGTATTTCCTCTTTCTCTTTTTACTTGGCTTTTCTGTTTCAGTCTTGCCTCCTCTTTTTACGCGCTCCTTTCCTCCGCCTCCGTGGCGCTTCCTCCCACAGCCTGCCGCAAAGTCTCCAGAGCGACAAGCCATCTTCTTTAAGTGCTTACACCAACAGCTCCCTACCATCTTCTCCTATCGTCATACCTTTTTTTTTTTTTTTTTTTTTTTTTTTGTCGGATTTCAACACGGTCAGCAAACCCGCGCCAGACGGTGATCTCGTCTCCAGAATGCCTCTCTCGGCCAAAGATCGCGCGGCCTACCGTGCCGACGACGTGTCGGGCCACAAGTTTCTCAGCCCAAAAGACAGAGAGAGGATCATGAGAGTAAGAGCCGACGTGGCCCAAATCTTGCTCCGCTCCCACACAGCTTTTCGAAAATGCTTACCAGACCCAATTTCCTCTCCAGGCAAACTTGCCCAGCCCAAGCGAGATCCCGACCGTCGCCTGCACGAATGGCCAAGCACAGCGCCGGTCTAGGCTCGGCATTCGACGCTTTCTCAAGAACCAGCTGTTTCTGCTCGTGTTTTCCCTCTTGCACGGCCTCTTTTCTCTGTATATTCGCACCCGACAGGCCTTCCACATTGTCAGCTACCAAATATCATCCATTCTGTACTACCACCATGGCACGCCCGAGTACATTCGGCGAGATGTCATGCGCTTGGACCGGAGACCCGGCCATCTCAGCGCCATCTTGCAAGCAGAGGAGAATCAGCGGCCAAAAGCTGATCTCGATCGTCTGATTGAGGAGACTGCCGAGCTGGCGGCATGGTGCGCCAGCGCCGAGATTCCCATGCTTTCGGTTTACGAAAAGACAGGTGCGTGGTTCAAAGGCCCACAGCAGAAGAAGGGTATCCCGAAAAGGTTTTTTTTTTTGGGTTAAAAAATAAGCTAATTCTGTTGGTTCTTCCGTTGTTGTTGTTTTTTTGTTTTTTGTTTTTTTGTTTTTTTTTTCGCACAAATGCAGGTATTCTAAAGAAGCACATGCCGCGAGTATACGAGGCCGTTATCCAAAAGTTTACCTTTTACTTTGCCGGCCAACACCCCAGTCTTTCACTCACTTCCCCCAATAAAGACGCCTGCTCGTCACCCGCCCTGGCCGGCGGCGACAAGCACGGCCATTTGAAGCTGCATCTCATCTCGGCGCAGGACGGCAGGGAATCAGTCGTTGACCTGACGAGAACCCTGGCAGAAATGTCGCAGCGGGGCAAGATATCCCCGCGGGACATTTCCATGGAACTCGTCGATGCAGAGCTCTCCGAAGGCATCATGCCCGAGCCAGATCTCCTCATCCTGTTCAGCCCCAATGTCGAGCTGTCAGGCTATCCGCCTTGGCAAATCCGCCTGACCGAGATATTCTGTCTTCAGGACAACCAAGAGTTTGGATACCAGGTATTCTTGAAGGCTCTGCGAAAATTTGCCAAGGCCCAGATGCGCCGTGGCAAGTAGAGGGTTGGTCCTTTTTTTTTTTTTTCTGTTCATATCAATCAGCTGTATGTGGTGATAGAATCGGGTGGTTTTTCCTTTTTTTTGGGGGGGGGTTGTATATATATACATGTCTACGCGTCAGATTTGCAGCTCGAGTTTCTTCTGGAGATTCAGCACTCCTTTTCAGAACGGAGCAAAACTCGACTCTCGTTCGTCAACTTTATATTCTCCTTTTTCTTAATTTTTATTCTCAAGTTCTTTTTTTAAGTTCTTCGTGACTTTCTCCCATTCATTAATCAGACTTCGTTGAGCCTCCATCTGGCAAAATCTCCTTCCACACTGCCATCTGCCGACTCTGGCCGTCCCACCTATACACCGGTCCCGTCCCAACATTGTAATTGTAGTAGTTTTCCGTCCCGCCCCTGATCATGGCCCTTCGAAACGTAATGTTGATGCGTCCCCCATCGTCCTGCTTCTTTCCCGTGCGTTTCGGTATCGAATGCAGCCAATTCGACTGCGTCGGGCCCCTCATGAGAACCATGTCCCCGCTCCCCAGACCCAGCTTCAACGTCGACTTGCCGTCCGTGACGCCGCCACCACCACCGCCACCGCCGCCAGAACTCGGTTTGTGCTTCATCAAGAAATCCCGCCGCGCGCCGAGTGAAAACGAAGCAATGGCCGGGTCTGGACCCAGAAACCGCTCGTCATCGCTGTGGAAGGAGATGCTGTCTGCGCCGGAGGCGTAGTAGTTGACGAGGCAGAAGTTGAAGACGCATCCCGTGGTGGCCTCGGTGGACCGGCGCAGCTCATCCAGACAATGCGGGATAGGACGCGGCGCGTACCGCGCGTACCTCTTATCCTGGGCTGCCCGGCCAGAGACTTTGTCCACGGGGATGCCGTTCTGGAAGAATGAGGTGTCGTCGAGGCCGAATACCGTTGTCCATCTATGGCCGCCGGGGGGGGGGATTACATTAATGCACTGGGAAACTATTTCAATGGGGGGAATGGTTGGGAACACTCACCGTGGCGTCTTGATATGAGTCTGTATGCCTCCGCGCTTGATGTCGTATTCGACCCTGTAAAAGGGTAATTCTGCGCGCAGAAACTCAAACAGCTGTTTGGCCAGGTAGGACGGGATGTAGGGCTCAAAGTAGACGAGGTCCAGGTCCGGCTGGTCGTTGATTTGTCTGCCTGGACGGGCGGGCAGCGAGGATATTTCTTTGCTGAGTGAGATGGGAAGGGTGAGGATGGGGTGAGGATACGAGGCGTGCTGGGATGTGCTTTGCTTTGGTAGGGTTTCAGCATCAGAATCGATTATTATTTGTTGTTTTGCTGTTTATTGTTTGAATTTTCTGTTTTAGATGGCGGCGATGAGAGCTATAAATGAATGCTTCTCATGCCCGAGGTCCGAACTGACGACTTACCTGATCTCGGTTCACGCTGTTTTCCTCCGTTCGTGCTCGTTTCGGCGATGATGTGAAGAAGGCGTCTAGGGTACGCTTGGCCATGGTTCCGGGGCTGCGTGATCGTTTCCAAGGGGCCAGGTTATTCCGGACAGTGAGCAGTGCACGGGGATGATTAGTACAGAGCATGGGCAAAGCTGTGATGCGCGAAATCCAAGGTTCTTGGAGAAAAAGGCCATCTGTCGGTGACTCAATACGTGCAGTCGTCAAGCCGTCGGTCGTCAGTCGTGACATCACAAACCCGTCGAAAAAACCCCGTCACTTGATTGGATATCCCCGTCGCGTCCACGAACCCCAGTGCAGTGGATCCCACTCCGCAAATATCCAAAAACCTCCATTTTTCTTTTTCCCGCTCTTACTGCTCAGTCTCATCCGGGTTGCCGCCGCTCAGTGAGTTGTGAGTTGAGTCACGTAAACTATGATTTGCGTTGACTTTGCCGCGAAGGAGACGTACTCGCCGAGGAACAGCGTCCTCGACACAAAGCCGATCAGGTAAAAACAAAGGCGTCATTTTCGTCTACCATGGAGGTCAGTCCGGTTTTAAATCTCCTTCAACCTCGAGTCTTGTCATGTCTGCACGTCGCCTTGCCCATCTTGCTGAATATCTCGTATACATGTGTGTGCGTGTGTGCGTATGTGCGAGCGTGCGAGAGTGCGCGCGTGTGTGTTGTACCCCTCAAGACCGTATTTTTCATTAGTTTACTCTCCCCCCTCCCTCTATTCTTCATGCTATACTTTGTCCTATTCACGTCTTGGTCTGTCCTTGTTGCATCATCTGACCATGGAAGCGCACATAGAGCAAACGATCCGAACTGGAAATGAATCTTTTTCGCGCGCCTTCTGCCGCCAGGGCGCTCAAGACCCTGGACCGGTCGCTATTCCTGCGCAGGCTGCCCACGAGCGCTGCGTGCATCAGGGAGAACAAACTCATCTCCAAGTACCGGAAGCAGTTGGAGAAGACCAAGGAGATCTTGCTGCTGGACAAGTTCGATCCGATTGCCGCAGATCCGGATGCTGCGTCGGCGGCGCAAGGGCTCAAGTGTCTTATTTTGAGGCCCGATCTCAAGGCGTCAGGTTTGTTTTTGTAGTTCCTGTAATGCCATTTGGAATCCTCTCTCCCCCTGTCTCTTCTCTCTTTCTTTCTTTCTTCTTCTTCTTCTTCTTCTTCTTCTTCTTCTTCTTCTTCTTCTTCTTTCTTCTTCTTTCTTCTTTCTTCCCCCTTTCTGTTTTCTTCAAACACTGGTATGAGGACGATGAAGGCCTAATCCAATGAGATCTGATGCTGACGGGCGAGTGCTGCTCATCCATTATATTAGTACCCGAGACTTGGAGTGATGAGTTGAGAGACGCAACGCGGACGGGAGATGTCAGAGTTGTGCCGTTTGAGTTGACGGTAGGGTATGACATGTGGAGTTATCGTAAGGATCAGTTTTTTGTCCGTCCCTTTTAGAACCCAAGGAAGGAAAGCTGGTCGTTGCTAATTTTTCTTCTTCTTCTTCTTCTACCCTCTTGCCAAAGTCGATGTAATGAGGTCAATCCTCCCGGAGGATCTGCATGGCGAAATTCCCGTCGGCTTCAACACGGCCGGCCATGTCGGTATGTATTGAGAATCATGGCATCGACATGGACGGGACAAGTCGTCTCTAACGCCAGCTTCAACGCTTTTTCGCAGCTCATTTGAACATCAGAGGCCAATACCTGCCTTACAAATACGTCATAGCCCAAGTGATTCTCGACAAAAACGCCCATATACGCACCGTCATCAACAAGATTGACAATGTTGGCACGGAAAGTGAATTCCGCACGTTTTCCTACGAAGTGCTCGCGGGGCCCGACGAGATGCTCGTGGAAGTGAGCGAGGCGGGATGCGTCTTCAGGTTTGACTACTCCAAGGTGTATTGGAACACGAAGCTGGGGACGGAACACCAACGGATCTGCGCCATGTTCCAACCCGGCGAGGTGGTTGCCGATGTCATGGCTGGCATCGGCCCGTTTGCCGCCCCGGCGGGCAAGAAGGGCGTGTTTGTGTGGGCAAATGACAAGAACCCAGAAAGCTACAAGTACCTGGGCGAGATTGTCAAGAGGAACAAGGTCACCGAGTTTGTGAGGCCGTTCAATGAGGATGGTCACGACTTCATCAGACGAGCAGCCGATCTCGTGCTGGAAGCGTCACGGCGCGGCGACTGCGCCCTCGTCAAACCCGCCAAAGTATCGCGCAGCGCACCGCCAGAGTCACGACCCGAGCCAACTCGCATCCCGGTTCCTCCGACCATCTCTCACTACGTCATGAACCTGCCAGCATCGGCGCTCGAGTTCCTCCACAACTTCAAGGGCCTGTACCAGGGCCATGAGAAGCTGTTTTCCCCCCATACCGAGACCAAACTGCCGCTCATCCATGCACACTGCTTCGCTGCCAAGGCCGACGACGCGACTCCCCTGGACGATATCTGCCAACGCATCTACCGCGAGATTGGTCTCCAGCTCAAACCAGGAGACGCCGAGAGGGACGGAGAGGTAGCCATCCACGAGGTCCGGGACGTGGCCCCCGCAAAGAGGATGTTCTGCGCAACGTTTCGCTTACCCCGCGAAGTGGCTTTTGCCGTGCGTGTCTGAGGATTATGATGACACGGCAGGCGCCTTTGCTGGTCGACTGATCTGTCACAGGGGAAGGGGGTCGTTTGTTGTTGGCCGGTGTGCCCATTTAGGAGCTGAAAGCATTGTCAAGTCGTCATCTAGGCAATCGTACACACACGGTGAGGCGAACAGACCTGAAAAAGGCTCGGCTTGGGTTCTTGCTCCCGATCCAGGCATTTCATCATGTTCTGCTGGTATCCGCTGCGTGTCCTCGTCCCGTCCGACTCTGTTGTTTTCATCAGGGATAACGCGACAAAGACGAAGCGACCGCCACAAAATAGACACAACATGAGGTGCATACATACATGCATGGTATTGTGATTTCGAACGCCTCTTTTTCTGATTTTTCCTTGTCTGAGCACGAGCGTGGGTGCGTGCATCGTGCATCGTGCGTCGTGCGTCGTGCGTCCCCGTAGATGCTACACTATTCTTCTCTTCTCTGCAGCCATTCCCCGTACAACTGGTCGTCTTCATGACCAACGCTCCGCGGCGGGTTGGGCTGTGCCGGGTGGCTCTGAGTCCGAGCCGGAGCGTTGGACGTTTCCTTCATGTAATGTGCCGCCTGTATGACGACCAAATAACGCCATCCCATCTACCCAGCCCGCAGACCCATGGATGATGGGATCCAGGAGAGAAGGGAAAGGGGTAAAATCCACCCACTTTTGTCATATTTTTCACGTCCCATCACATTTGAAGAGAGCCGCGCGGGGTTCTGCTTCGTATGAGTGAGTGGCTGGTTTTCAACATCCCTTTTAACACCCTTTTGTCCTTTTTTTTTTTTTTTTTTTTTTTTTTTTTT
>SRPU01001084.1:0-11471 GCA_018360185.1 Claviceps lovelessii
TTTTTTTTTTTTTTTTTTTTTTTTTTTTTTTTTTTTTTTGCTTCTCTGCTGATGTGATGTTCCGTTTATTCGCTGTCAAGATGCCAAGGCTGTGGGAAGGGAATAAGCGGAAGGCGCGACTCAGATGTCATTGGAGTGGTTTGGGGGTGTGGGGTGAGGATTAATGGCAGCAAGGGTGTCTGTCTAAAACCCTAACAAAGGACTTTGTAGAATAAGGAGGAGCTGCGACAGGATTTTTTATGTTTTATAAAAACAATTGAAGAGAAGATTGCGAGCGAAAAGAAGAAGAAAGTCTCTCGAGGTCTGCGAGTTTGCCTTTATGAATTCACTGGCCCTGAAGGCTGAGAGGGAGCCAAGAAAAAAAATCAGATCAGATCAATACAGTTGCGTCATGCCATGTCTTGTGCCAAGCACAGCCAGCCGGTGGCTGCCAGGGCCCAGGGGCTGTGCTGTGCCGTGCCGTCTGGTGCCGTTACCTGCCTGTGTCAAGTCAGAGTCACGGCTGGACCAGGTACATGTACACTGTGCAACACTGCGCAGCACTGTGCCATGGGCGGCAGGTGGTGAGTCGAGTCGTGACTGCCAACTGGAGGGGCATCGACTCATGGAGGCTCGAGAGTCGAGTCTCGAGTCGAGGCTCGAGAGCGTCATGCTCATTGCGGCACATGCAGCTTCATGTTGGGCACCAACCACCAATAGAGCCGCACCACGTTCATCCTGCCGTCACCGCAGCCTCCTCTTTTTGTCTGCGACCCACGCGAGAGCAGAATTTGTGAGGCTGTGGGATGAAGGGGATGTTTATCCGCCTTCTTCTTCTCTTGGATGGAAGACCCTTTGGAGGGAGCACCCTTTGGAGGGAAAAGGGTTGCAAGCCAGAAGCGCAAAACCCTGCATGGGGCCTTGCTGTCAAAGTTTCAACGTTGCCGTGGAGATTTTGCGTGGAAAGCTGAAGGAAGCCTAACACCAGAACACACAAAAGAAAAGAAGAAAAAAGAAAACAGATAAGAAAAAAAAACGACCAACAAGCAATCGCGTCCATTCCGTGCTGTTCACCCCCTGCGCCTAGCCACGTTGCTGACAGTTATGTACCAGGATTTTTGTTCTATTCGCTCGGGACTCGCACACCCCGTGTTTGTCTGAACAGCTCTTGTTCATTTTTTATGCGCCATTCGAGCCAGCGCAGCACGGCGCAGCTGCGCTGTAAACGTCAGAAGGGGAGACAGGCCACGGAGAGAGGGGAAGGGGGCCCGATGAAAACCCAGCTTGAGCTGTGCATGACTGTCTTTGGTGCTCCTTGGGCTTTTAAACACGCAACCAAAAACAGTCACGGCTCACTCATCCGTGTTGCGTTGTCTCCGTCTGCCCGTGTATGTGTTCAATTCGGCTCGTCAGACAGATGACATACATATATACGGTGTTTGATACAGTGTTTCATATGAGATATCAGAGACACGCCCCATTGAACAAATACTCTCCGTCCTATCTTGTTTAAAAGAAACGCCGAGTAACAGAACCAACAAAAAAAAAAAAACCTTTGGTTCCTTTGTTTTTTACTCCCCCACCCCCGATGTTCCTCACCCCATCCAAGACGCGTGCCATGCGACACTACAACTTTGGCGTTGAAATTGAGAGTATCGGAAAGCCCTATGGCGGCGGCGAGTCCTTTACCAATGTCGACTGGTATAGGCAGCTGGCGCAGAAGCTGCAGAATAGGGGTATCGATGCCGTTTACGACGACTGCTCGCGGTATAGCAAGCATCCCGAGTATTATGGCGGCAAGTGGTTTGTCACAAGAGATGGCTCGCTCAAACGGCCTCGTCCGTATGGTGTGTATATATATATATATATATATATATATATATATATATATATATATATTTCTTTTCTCAATTCTTCTTCCTCTCCGAACCCTTAATCTTCATTGATGCAACCTCCTCAAAATTCCACTCTCCATCATGAGGCAATAGTCATGATTCTGCATAAATGCCTCCCGATCAATACAACATCCATGTATGTGCAGTAATACTAATCCTGAACGTTCACCCAGTCTGCATGGAAGTCGTCTCCCCCCGTCTAGACACAACTCTCCACGTCTCTCGCATTCTCGGTGACTTCTGGGAAGCCATGCGCGTGCACTTTAACCCCCAGCGAGATCCCTCCTGCGGCGGCCACGTCCACGTCACTCCCGTCTCCCGCAAGAACAAGTTCAAGTTGAGCTCCCTCAAAAAGATTGCCTTTGCCGCCGTCGTCTACGAGGACTTTGTCTCCTCCATCCTGCCCCCGTCCCGTCGAAACAACCAGTTCTGCAAGCTCAACAGCCAGAGCCCAGACTCGCGTCTCGCAGAGACACTCCTCTGGGGCAAGTCCACCTCCAGCCTGAAACAGGTCGCCGCCGAGATACGGGTCTTGTCCACAGAGATGGATCTGTATGCGTACATGCAAGGGAACCGCTACGTACTATGGAATTTTCAAAACATCTTTCCGCATCCCAAGACGGGTCGGTGTACCGGAACGGTGGAGTTTCGAGGCGGCAATCAGTTTTTGAACACAAAGGGCACGTTGGCGTGGGTGGCATTTGTGCTGGGTTTTATCACCTTGGCTCTGAAGGAGGTTTGTTTCCCATGCTTTTATATATTTTTTTTTTCCCTCTTTCCATTCATTCGTGGGAGACAAAAACAAAACCACCTGCAGCCTCCGCTAACGTAACCTCTCAAACCACCCCTCTCCCAAGCATGCAGAACCTCCTCAAGAAATTCTCAAAATACACCAACCCTTCGCAGCCCGAGTACCCAGAACGCCTACAGAAATGGTGGAAGGAGATTAAAAAGGCGGCCAAGAAGTCGAAAATGAGCAGACATCTCCCCGACGAGTACAGCAAGATGATTTCACGGTGATGGAATGGTACGAACCACGGATGCAGATACGGATAACGGATAAGAATATGGATACGAATAACGGACCTGGTGATGGACAACTGATACGGATGTGTATACGTACAATGTTTTTATTCCTTTCTTTTGTCTTTGCTTTTGCTTTATTTCTTCTTTCTTTCATTCTTTCATTCTTCTTTTTCTCTCTTTCTCTCTATATCTTTTCCTTTCTCTTTCTGTCCCTTCTCTTTCCTCTTCGTCTCCTTTCCCTTTCTTTTTCCTAGCATCTACTCCAGACAGACCTCACGGATAGCAGACGGGATTCCCTGCAGCGAATCATCTTTCGTTTCTTCGTCTCTTTTGTCTTTTTACTCTCATTTCAATTACATGTCCTCTTTCATGTTTCTTTCCTCGACCCCTTCTCTGAGACGGTACATCATAGCGGTATCTTTTTTTGGCTTATTGATTTCAAACTTCCTGTTGAGGGCGTTCCGTGACTACGTTTGTTTTTTCCCTGTTTCGCATGTTTGTTGAATAGCAAGAAAAACGAAATGAATGAATGAACAAAAGAAACACACACACACACACACACACACACATACACACATGTCTGTACAACAAAATGGTACGTCTAGCTCATTTAATACATCATTATCCATATCCAACTCAATACATTCGTGTCCGCCATGAAACCAACGCTCGAAAACAATCACTCGTAAACGCCCATTGCAAGCCTGCCTGCTATGCTTCCTCTTTCGCAGGCCCCTCCTCAAAAAGAACTAGAATTGTGCCTGCTTTGCAAATGTCCTGTAAAGTCATATTAGCATTGTAGTCCTCTCAACTAAGCGCCTTCGCCTCTCCGTTCTCCTCTCACACATCGGTACGGGATGGACGGCAAGAAACATATATACTGACCCCCTCTTTATGTGCCAATCTCTTCACAATCCCGTCCTGCGGCGATCGTATGACCGTTTCCATCTTCATCGACTCGATACTAAAGGGTAAAAAAAAAAAAAAAAAAAAAAAAAAAAAAAAAAAAAAAAAAAAAAAAAAAAAAAAAAAAAAACGTTGTTAGTGTTGGAAAGAATTGTCTGCGATTTTCAATGTGTCGAAAGAAAAACTCCACTTACACAACCAAAGGTGTTCCCTTCTTGACCTCTTGCCCCTCCGCCACCTCATTCTTGAGAATTTTGCAGGGCATTGGCGCCACGACCGAGGCGGCAATCTCCTTGATACCTAGGGCCTTCTCATACCACGTTGGTGGCAGCAGTGCAAGATCCGTCTTCACACCGTGCTGAAAGACGGTAACATTGGTCTCGTTTCCTCGGGTTTGCGGCACCACGGACGACAGAATTCTCTCGGACGGAAAGTACGTCTGCAGCTTCACGACAGCACCTTTGGTTTCAGATTCAGTCGCAACGTTTTCCAACACCACCTCATCCTGTCCCTTGTTTCGTGAAATAGACACATTGTACAGATTGTGCCCGGTTTGCGTGATGGCGACATCGACAATTTCGCCCTCCTGCTCACTGTATCCATCAAGAACCTTGAACGTCAGCTTGCGCTTCGCCGAGGCACTTGCTTCGCCGAAGCCGAGCGTCAGCCCGTGCGGCCTGCTATCCTTGATTTGCAAGTTGAACACGCCCAGTGCCGCTTGCGCAAAGACTTCATTGTTGATGTGTCTTGGTTGAAAGAGCTCATCTCTCCACTTGTCGATGAAGCCGGTCTCCACATCGCCTTGGATGAAGGCCGGTGAGTAGCACAGACGTTTCAGAAACTCGACATTGGTGCTGACGCCGACAATCTCGAATGCGCGCAACGCAGCTGCTAGCTTGGCGATGGCCTGCGCGCGGTTTTCTCCTCGCACAATGAGCTTGGCAATCATGCCATCATAGGCTTCCGACACGGTGCTTCCCGAACCAAAGCCCCAGTCTAATCTGATGTCTGGGTCAGCAAGGATGGAGTCGGGCAGAACAGCGTGGACGAGCTTGCCGGAGTCAGGCATGAAGCCCTTCTCGGGGTTCTCGGCATAGACACGGGCCTCGATGGCGGCGCCGAGCTTCTTCATCTGCTCCTCGACCTGTGACTGCGTAAGAGGGAGTTCTTCTCCAGCGGCAATGCGAAACTGCCACTCAACCAAGTCCAGACCAGTCACCATCTCGGTGACGGGATGCTCGACCTGCAGTCTAGTGTTCATCTCCATAAAGTAGAATTTACCACTGTCCTTGTCGAGGATAAACTCGACGGTGCCAGCGCCGACGTAGCCCACTGCCGACGCCGCCTCTCGGGCCTTGTTCCATAAGTCTCGTCTCGTTGCCTCGTCCAGGTCAGGGGCGGGGGATTCTTCCAACACCTTCTGGTGTCTTCGCTGAACACTACAATCACGCTCGCCCAGAGCAACGGTATTTCCATGCTTGTCGGCAAAGACCTGAACCTCGACGTGACGCGGTCGCACAATGTACTTTTCCACGAGCATGACCTCACCACCTTCACCAAAAGAAGCGCGCGCCTCGGCCCGCGCACTCTTCAGTTGGGTCATGAACTCATCCTCTGCCATGACGATTCGCATGCCCTTGCCGCCGCCGCCTCGTACACTCTTCAGCAGCACAGGAAACGTAATATCCTTGGCATATCGAAGCAGCTCCAGCTCGCCTTGCTCTGAGCCATGGTAACCGGGTACGCAAGGCACGTTGGCAGCGGTCATAATCTCCTTGCTCCTCGCCTTGTTGCCCATGTCGGCCATGGCTGTTGCGGGAGGTCCAACGAAAACGATGCCCTCCTTCTCGCATTTTTCGGCAAACTGAGAGTTCTCTGACAAAAACCCATATCCAGGATGCAAGGCTTCAATACCGTGCTCCTTGGCCAGAGCAATGATTTTGTCTCCATCGAGGTAGCCATTGGCGGGCCCCAGGCCTAATGACCGAAATCCAGTTGAAGCATGCCACGAGCCGGCATCGACGTCAGTGTAGACAGTGGTGGCGCGGATGCCCATGCGCTCCGCCGTGCGATTGATTCGAATGGCAATCTCGCCACGGTTGGCAATAAGCACCGACCTCAGCGCATGTGTCTTGGGAGGTGAGGACGGCGACGACGTGGAGAGGTAGCGAGGTAACGGCCTCAATGGAAGGCGAGTTGCTCTGATGGACCGCATGATGACAAGACCTGATGGGAGAATGTGCCTTGGAGAAAAGAAGAAAGCAAGAGGAAGAGGCCGTGATGGCGGGCTCATCGGCTTACGCTTCATAAAGGCTCAACGCCTCCGTCATGGCAGGAGCGACCTGGAGCGCGCTGTGCCGGCCGTGGTGAGCCGAATGTAAGCGGCAAGCTAAAGTACCTACGTACCTAGGTACATTATGAGGTACTAACCCGCCAACCGCCAACGGCTCCCGCTCCCTCCCATCCCTTTGTGTGCCATGCCAACGAGAAAAAGCAGCCAATGGGTCTAGCAGCATAACGAGAGGCGGTTTCTTCTCTGGGATCCTGCATTCGGTGGTGTCACGACGGCCGCGTCCCGGCTGTTCAGCGTTTTCTTCGGGCATCAAAGGAAGACTCTGTGAGCAAGTTCAACTTTCAAGGCTGTACGTGTCGAAACTGGAGGGGACGTCACCGCCTAAGCGGCATTGGTCCAATCAAAGGACAGAGCCACTCACCCACCCAGATCGGCCGGAGCCCCACTCCCCGGCGGATTGCTATCCCGCCCACATATCATCTTATCGCCGTCGACTAAATTTCGCTGCATGCATTCAACTGCAGCAACCGCACATGGCAGGAAACCGATCGCGCCAAGCCGATATCCATACCGACCATGGATAAGATCCCCCTCAACTACGAAGCCTCCGGCGGCGACACACACAAGCAAATAACAACTTGCCTGCCTCAAGAGGTTGTGCAATGCCTTCAGAATGCTCGATTCGTGAGTGTGTTTCCCGCCCCCCCCCCCCCCCCCCCCATCCCAATTGTCCACATTGTGTTCTTTTTCAACCGACCTCTTTGCGAGACATCAAGCTCCCACACGTTTGTTTATAGGCTTTTTATATCTGACCTTTTTATTCTCAACCGAAATGCATAGCTTCATCTCGCAACATGCACTGACAACGTGCCCAACGTCTCGCTCATGAATTATACCTACCTACCCTCATCACCATACTCGTCCGTTCCGGTGATTGTAATGACGACGAATCCCCAGTCACGAAAGACTACGAACATAATCAGAAATCCTAATGTATCTCTGCTTGTCCATGACTGTGAGTCTGGATTGAAAACAATTAGGAACGGCATGATTCAGATTCGATATGCACAAATCGCTGACCCGCTCGGCTAGGGGTATCCCACAGACCGCCGACGTCTGGACGTCGCATGTCAGGTGGTTCACCGGGACCAGAGCAGCGGTCCAGTCTGGCATCACTGCTGCTCAACCTGAACTCCACCGCCATGTCTAGCATCAGTGCTACCATAGGAGGAGAAGCACGCCTGGCACCATCCGGATCCGACGAGGAGAAATACTTTACGGAGCAGCATCTGGCGAACAATACTTTTGAGGAGGGGGAACCCATCTTTCGCCCAGACAGTAACTCGGAGGCTGAGACTCGGAATGGTCATTTTGTGGACGGAGAAGAAGTTCGCGTCATTATTGTCGGTATCAAGGACGTGAGGATTAGTGATTGGAAAGGAACTGTGCGGGATTGGGCCCTCGTCCCTGATGCGAACCTGGTGAACGGACAGTGACCGAAGTTTGGCACACTGCGGCGGATATGGAGTACCTAGATGAGCGATGCTCTATGCGTACCTGCTTCTGATAGTAGGCTTCCGTTGAATCTGCTTTCCGTCGTCTCGATTTTGACTTTTTTGTTTTTTTTTTTCGAAATATAGACCACGCATCTAGCGCGCCAGAAAATAGTTTTGTTCTCTGCGCTTAAGCATTTCCGCGTCAAAAAGTTGCAAGTATGGAAACTCGTTCCTTGGGCCTAGGACGGCAAAAAAGGTATAAAGGCACTCTAGTATGCTGCCCAACTCAATACACCGGCCTACCATGCCTTTTTGCCGCTTTTCTTTTCTTTTCTTCTTTCTTTCTTTCTTTTTTTGCCACAAAGCAATATTATCATTGGTAGAGATGGTCCAAAACGGACAACGTAGTCTTTGCTGGGTCTGGTTACTGGGTTACGTCTCAAACCTTTATGTCCCAGTCATGATGTTCCTTATCGTCACTTTCGCCCGAAACTGCCAAGACGTCGTTGGCGGTTGAGGGGCGTTCGCAAAGAGACAAATGGCCTTCTATTACGAAACCTGAGGCGCGAATGTCTCATGACCTCGTTGACGTCACGTCAGGACTTGTGGTTCATAGAGTCAGCATATCTCGCAGGATGATATTGTACTTTTGCCGGTGCTCAGGACATGGCTCAGGTCTCAGTTGGGCTCTCTCTGACACGTCCTGAAGTATGGAGAAGACATCCGACGGTAGCATCTGAGGCGACTGCGGACTTTGGACGCGCACAGTCGAGGTGTTTGGTACGTCGGCTGCTTTTGAATCAACGCCCATGCTTTGGAGACATTTACTCCCTGCTAAAACCTCGAATATATGAGAGGTTTAATCGAGCAGGGTACGGAAGCCGATTTTGGATGGATACCTGCTTGTGATGCAATCCATATATATCTGCCCCTTGGGAACTTGAAAGCGTTGAACTTGAAAGCTGGGACCTGAAAGCTGGGGTCGTAGTATGGTCAACGCGGACGATACAGCGTACAGTACGAACAGTGCGTGCATCAAACAAGTGCATGCACAATACTTGATGCACGGACGGCAGGTGCGACTGGAGGCCCACGAACTGATGCTTGCCCCTGAGCTGATTGATGATTCTCGTCTCCCGTGACCTGTCTACCTACTAGGAAGGTACTTAGGTACCTACTAGGTACCTAGTAGGTAGGTAGGTACGAGGAAGCAGAGAGGAATGTCTGTACACGCATGTATGTACATGTATTGTCTTACTACCCGTCAAACTCCCGAGATGGCCATGCCACAACATTCAGGCACATTGGCAGCTCCGAGCTCTCTGGGGGAGATCGACGCCTTCTCATGCTGCTTTTGAACTTGGTGGCACTCGGTGGCGTTTTTCCTGGGCCATCCCTGGCCTGGTAGCACTTGAGAGCCATTCATATGAATGGACGGTCGTTCAAGGCCGTTCAATGGACTATTATTCCGCAAGCTACGCCAGCACACCAGCACACACCAGGTTAGTCAAAAACAACCCCGGGTCTGTTCATTCCCGATCCTTCTTCATTCTCTCCGTCCTCGTTCCATCGACAATCGCCACTCCTTTGCGTTCGCCCATTCGTCTGGCGGCCTTGACATTCCTTTCCGCGCTGCAAAGTCATTCCTCTGTGACAACTCGACAAGTGTGCATTGTTTTTTTTCTTCTTTAATTGTTTTTTTTTTCTTCATTCTCTTTTTCCAGGACATACAGCGCAGCCGCCTGACGACTTTGCTTCGAGCAAACCCATTCGCCGTCTCGATTCTACAACGAAACAACAAACAACACTACGTTCATTGCATACACTGTGCCTCTGCTGGAACGGAGGTCAGTCTCCCCTAGCCATCGGAGCGGGATATGAAAATATCGGTACCTTGGCTCAACGTCGACGTCGAATGAAGCAAGGGTGGGGGAAAATAAAGTCGTCATTATGCTGTGCAAATCGATCCTTGCCGCGGCGGCTATGCTGGCCCTTGCTAGGGCCCAGGTTCAGAGCGATTGCAATCCCATGCAGCGCGATTGTCCTCCGAATCCAGCATTCGGAACGAATCATCTATTCCAATTCAATTCTACTCCTGACAGCGCTCTCTGGGACACCACAGCTGGTGTGGTGAATTACGACGCCAAAAATGGCGCCTCCTTCACCATCGCCAAGCAGGGCGACTCGCCCACAATCCGCACAAAGTTCTACTTCTTCTTTGGCCGCACCGAGATATGGCTCAAAGTGGCTGGTGGCCGAGGAATCATCAGTTCCATGATGTGGCTCAGCGATGACCTCGATGAAGTCGATTGGGAGTTTCTGGGTTCCAACAAGACTTTTGCCACAACAAATTACTTTGGCAAGGGCCGCCAGGATTACAAGAACGGCGGCTCACATCCCATGTCCGGTATGCAGGATGACTTCCACAATTATACCACTCTATGGACCAGAGAATCGATACAGTGGTTCATTGACGGCAACCACGTGCGCACGTTGAATGCTCAAGACGCCAACAGCACGCACAATTACCCGCAGACCCCCATGCGCATGAGCATCGGTATTTGGGCCGGTGGCGACCCATCGCTGCCGGAAGGCACTCGGGAATGGGCCGGTGGCGACACCGACTACGCCATGGGTCCTTACACGATGCTTCTCCGGAGCGCCCAGATCACCGACTTCAGCACCGGCAAAGAGTACACGTATGGCGATCGGTCCGGTAGTTGGCAGAGCATCAAGATCACCGCGGGGAATTCGACCGCCGTCGACGCCCTCAACAGACAACCCGAAAGGTCTCTCGGCGACAAGTGGGCCGCGTTATCCTCGGGAGTCAAGACGGCGGTCTACGGAGCAGGCGCTGCTGTTGCTGGTCTGGCTTTCGGTGCGCTGATATGGTACTATCTCCGACAGCGACGAATCGGAGCCGCTGAAGCCAAAGCGGCTCAAGAACGTGAACTCGTCGAGAGGCGCGAGAACGAGGATTACCAAAAGCGGGGGGTTGATCCCGACGGGTTCATAGCCTACGGTCATGAGTACAATGCGGGCCACTTTCGATCCGCCGGTATCAGCGACGGTAACTCATACCATGTGCCCGTCTCGGATCCCTTCAGCGGACCGTTTGATGAGAAGAGCCGGCTCGGAAGCAGTGCTAGCAACGCAAGTGGATTAGTGGGCGGTGCTGCTGTAGCTGGTGGAGCCGTGGGAGCCGCGGCGGGAGCTGCTGGGACCATGGGTAGGCACCCAAGTCGTACCGCCAGTCCTGCGCCTTCCAGTCATCATGGCTTCGAGTTCGGCGTCCCTCCCAGCCCGGGTGTTTCCCCACGCTCTCAGAGCCCCGGCTCGCCATCTCACGCCCCGTTAATGCCTCCTCAGAGCCCAGGCGTGCCCCTTGAAGGGTCTTCTCGTCCGCACCAGATGCGCAGCGGCTCGGCACCCAATGGCTATACACGACTCGGATCACCAGGGACGCCGGAAAGCTACGGGATGCGGAGAATGCAGAGCCCGGGTGCCATGAGCCAGCAGAGGAACTTTTCTGATCGTCAGCAAGCGGGGTATGGATACGGGGGACAAGCACGGTCACAAAACAGCAGTGGCTGGTACTGATCACTGACGAGAAGCTCGGGAGGGAGTGAGGGAGTCGGGGTTTGGATCATGGATGATGGATTCTTGGGCCCCCTTTACATATCTGGACGTTATTTTGGTGCGTTGCCCCTCGTTTGGGATTTTAAAATTTTCCAATTCAATCTTTTTTTCACAAGCATGGCGCGATAAGAACAACCGTGTCTATTGTTTATTTATTTATTTATTTATTTATTCATATTTTTATTCTTTATTTATGTGTCTATTTATATTATTACCTTTTTTTTTTTTTTTTTTTTT
>SRPU01001085.1:0-11461 GCA_018360185.1 Claviceps lovelessii
AACACGCCCCCCTCCGGCAGTATCAGTATCAGCAATGGCATCAAACTGCATCATCACCTGCATCCCCTGCCAAGCATCGACAAACGCACTCCCCGGCCCCCTCACAAACCAGCTTCGTCGCCCATCCATTCCGTTCGTCCCATGGTCAATTCATTTCGTTGCCCGCAGGAATTGAACCCACCGCCCTTTGTTCTCCTGGCCCGTGAGCGCAGGCTCCGCAGAACTCGAGAGCGCGTTGCTTCCAAGTTCCAACGCAACCCTGTGCCACTCGGGGCAAGTGCGAGGCTGGGCAGTGGCAGCTGCTTCTTTGTTTAGCTTGGTCCGTGGGGGCGGGACGTAACGGGGGGACCAGGAGTCCAGGACGTGCCAGGCTCCACTGGCTGGAGCTGAGCCCCAATCATTGAAGCCTCAAACGACGCGCCCCGCCCCCTCCAGATGGCTGTGTTGCTGCTGGCTGGCTGCTGCAAGTTGAGTGCTGCAGGTGCTGCAGGTGCTGCAGTGTGCTGTCGAGCGCTGTTCATGTTGCCTGCTGTCACTCGTGAGGCTGTCGCTGTCGCTGTCCCGGGGTTGCTTTCAACGTTCCGACGTAATAATCGCACACTAAGAGCACACTAGCCCGACCACCCTGCTTCCTCACCCCACTCCCATACATAAACAGCCCCCCTTCCTCCCGTTGCTCGCCTGTCCCATTAGACATATCCGTCTCTCGCCCTTTCTCCCCTTTGCTTGCCTTTTGCTCTCTCGGTTTCTTGTTTTAACCCCAGGTCAGCCTCGAATACAGTACCAAAAAGAGCATCATTCGAGGTCAAGGCGCACATTGACAATGTGGTAAGCTGCTGCCCGCCCACCTTCTGCCCTTTTGCCGGACACCGCCAGAAAACCTGCCCCGCCTTGTTGTCACTCTCCAGACTTGAACAATAGGATGGCAATGATGAAGTCCAACTTTCAAGGAGAGAAAGAAAGAAAGAAAATTAAAAAAAAAAAGGACAAAAAACAAGGACAAAAAATAAGAAAAAAAAAACAAGGAAAACAACAGAAAAACCAAGGAAAAATAAAATCACAAGCAAAGTCAGCAGCTAACAATGCCATCATCTGAAATAGTGGCATCTTTGGATACATCAACTACCTGGTGGAGAAGGACCGCCGGTTTGTTCTCGACACCCTGATCAATGGCCTCTCTCGCCTCGAATACCGTGGATATGACTCGGCTGGTCTCGCCGTCGATGGCGACAAGAAGAACGAGGTCTTCGCTTTCAAAGAGGTTGGCAAGGTCGCCAAGCTGAAGAAGCTCATTGATGAGTCCAAAACCGATATGGACAAGGTCCTCGATTCACATGCCGGCATTGCACACACTAGATGGGCTACTCATGGTCCTCCTTCCACCGTCAACTGTCATCCCCATCGGTAAGCATTTTATCGGGCTGGACTCCGTTTTGTGTTGTCATCGCCTTGCTTTCGCATGTCATCAGCTCAACTGGGCTGATTGATGGGAGAACCCCCCCCCCCCCCCCCCCTTTTTCTTTTTTTTCTTTTCTAACTTACTTTTCATTCCAATATAGATCGGATCCTACTTGGGAATTCAGCATCGTACATAACGGCATCATCACAAACTACAAGGAGCTCAAGACGCTCTTGGCGGCCAAGGGCTTCAAGTTCGAGACCGAGACCGACACAGAGTGCATTGCCAAGCTCACCAAGTACATCTACGATCAGCACCCTCAGATTGGCTTCACTGATCTGGCCAAAGCCGTTATCCAGGAGCTCGAGGGCGCTTACGGTTTGCTGATCAAATCGGTCCACTACCCTCACGAGGTCATTGCTGCCCGAAAGGGTTCTCCCCTCGTCATTGGTGTCAAGACGCAGCGACGCATGAAGGTCGACTTTGTCGATGTCGAGTACGCTGATGATAACACCGCTCTGCCTGCCGAGGCGGCTTCTCAGAATGTTGCTCTCAAGAAGAACGTGACGGGCTTCCTCTCGGCATCCAACAGCTTGCTCGGTGCCCCCGACAAGTCCCTTCTTCATCGCTCGCAATCCCGTGCTTTCATGACCGACGACGGCACGCCCATGCCCACCGAATTCTTCCTGTCCTCGGACCCATCCGCCATTGTCGAGCATACCAAGAAGGTCTTGTACCTCGAGGATGATGACATTGCTCATATTCACGAGGGCTCCCTCAACATTCACAGACTGAAAAAGGCAGACGGCAGCTCCAACGTCCGTGCTATCCAGACGCTGGAGCTGGAACTGCAGGAGATTATGAAGGGCAACTTTGACCACTTTATGCAAAAGGAAATCTTTGAGCAGCCCGAGTCGGTCGTCAACACCATGCGTGGTCGTCTCGACATTAAGGAGAAGAGCGTCACTCTGGGTGGTTTGCGATCCTACATTTCCACGATTCGCCGTTCGAGACGCATCATCTTCATTGCGTGCGGCACGAGTTACCACTCTTGCATGGCTGTCCGTGGCATCTTTGAGGAGCTTGCCGAGATTCCCATTTCGGTCGAGCTGGCCTCGGACTTCCTGGACAGGGAAGCTCCCGTCTTCCGTGACGACACGTGCGTTTTCGTTTCGCAGTCTGGTGAGACTGCTGACTCGCTCATGGCTCTCCGGTACTGTCTGGAGCGCGGTGCATTGACTGTTGGCATCGTCAATGTGGTTGGTTCCTCCATTTCGTTGCTCACCCACTGCGGTGTTCATGTCAACGCCGGTCCGGAGATTGGTGTCGCCTCCACAAAGGCGTACACCTCCCAGTTCATCGCCATGGTCATGTTTGCTCTGTCACTTAGTGAGGACCGAGCTTCCAAGAAGGCCCGGCGGGAGGAGATTATGGAGGGTTTGGCCAATATTTCCGGTCAGATCAAGACCATTCTAGAATTGGACCAGCCCATCAAGGAGATGTGCGAAAAGGTGTTCAAAAACCACAAGTCTCTGCTTGTGCTTGGCCGTGGAAGCCAGTTCTCCACTGCGCTGGAAGGTGCCCTGAAGATCAAGGAAATATCCTATCTGCACTGCGAGGCCGTCATGTCTGGTGAACTGAAGCACGGTGTGTTGGCTCTGGTCGATGAGAACATGCCAATCATTATGATTCTCACCCGTGACGAGATTTTCAAAAAGTCGCTCAATGCATATCAGCAAGGTACGTTTTTGGCCGGTGGCTTTTTTTAAAGCGTCAAGTTGATTTTCCCCACCCCATGTCCTTTGTTTCAGTGGCATTGACTAATGTTTAATTCGCGATAGTCATTGCTCGTGGTGGCAAGCCCATTGTGCTTTGCAATCCTGCCGACCCCGAATTTAAGACATCCGAGGCGCAGAAGATTGAAATTCCCAAGACGGTTGACTGTCTGCAGGGTCTGCTCAATGTCGTTCCCCTGCAACTGATTGCATATTGGCTTGCCGTGCTCGAGGGCCTTAATGTGGATTTCCCTCGTAACCTGGCCAAGTCTGTCACTGTCGAGTAACGCAGCCCAGTCACAACAAAGCTGTCTGTGCACGTAATTTCTACTGACGTGTCCGGTTGGATGCATCATTAATGATTTCAGCTGCTGTCGAGGCGTCGTCCACATATGGATGCGTCTGGAACTATATTTGTCTATTTTGGTACAAAAAGAAACACAAAGGTCACATTATATGGCGACTGCAGGTGCCAGTCCTCGGCAGGGTTACATTGGATCGGACAATGGGAGTTTTTCTGCTTTTTTGTTTCTTGTCGTTTTCTGTTTCTTTTCCTTTGTGTTTCCCCTTTTTAATTTCCCTTTATTTTGCCATTTTGTCATTACCTGGGCATGAAGAGCGATTTTGGGTTGCAGAAATTGCCTGCAATTTGGTAATGAATGCCCGTCAGGGTGAACGAGTTTGCTTGGTCCGTTGGGAGGGGGGTCACAACAAAGGGCCCGTGGCCAAGCCCTTTCTTCTGTTTCTTGTTTTCTTTTCTTTTTTTTTTTTTCTCCTTTTTCCTTTTTTCCCCGACAGCTTGCCAAATCACAAACATGTAGCAAATGAATCGTTGAAAGCAAAAATTGCTTGTTAGCCAGCCAGCCATCCCGAGCCCCTGATGATTGATGATGCAGTGATGAAGTAATCCATGTCCTTGAATTCGTGACGGCATTATGTGTTTATATGGGAAGTCGGTGCACGTGAGCGCCCAGGAAGGTAGAGGAAAGCAAGTACAAGCACCTTGCTGACGAACAAACTTAGTGCTTAGTGAAGCTAGTTTTAGGTGTGGTGGGTGACTGAGCTCACTGTATAAGCTCTTCGTTTAGTCCATAAACTTTGTCTACCAAAAAAAAAAAAAAACACTTCAAAAAACTTTACACCGTTTGCGTTCCATATCCCTTGATTCTCTCGGCAAAAGCCCAGCTCTGATCCTCCAGCTTCTCATTCTCCTTCATCTCGACGCCATCCTTGGTCACAACGGCCAAGGAATAGCTATCCAGGCTGCGCGCATCTCTGTAGAACAAGACCTTCATGCACTCCTTGATGACGCCGACGGCCTCGTCGCGGGTGAGTTTCGCGGCGGCCTCCTCGTCGGGCACGTAGCGGCGCATGACGGGCTGGGCGAGCATGGCGCCGAAGCCGGTGGCCAGGCTGGGGGAGGAGTAGGTGGTGCCGAGGAGGTCGGCGGCGGCGAGGAAGGGCTTGCCGTGGTCGTCGAGGCCGGCCACGAGGAGGTGGTTCCAGAGGGGGTCGAACCGGGAGCGCCGGCGGTAGAGCAGCTTGGAGAGGTAGCGGTGGAGGTTGGAGGCGCTGAGGCGGGCCGACTCGGGGGAGGTGTAGGCCTCTTCGAGGGCGAGGTCGGTGAGGTGGCGGTCCAGGTACTGCATGTCGGAGATGTCGCCGCTGAAGCCGACGACGGAGGCGTTGGCGAAGGGGCGGAGACGCTTGACGTCGGTGAAGCGGGCGAGGGAGCCGTATGATGCTGTTGGGGGTTGTCGTGTAAGTAATTGGGTGCGTTTTCTCTTTTCTTCTTTCTTTCTTTCTTTCTTTCTCTTTTCTTTTCTTTTCTTTTCTTTTCTTTTTCTTTTATGGCATTTGGAAGATAGAGAGTAGGGATTAAACGGATGGCCGTACCCAAATTATCGGCGGCTATAACGACGCCATCTTTGAATTTCATGGCCACGACGGATGTTCCTGTGACAATGGGCTGCTGGGTGTGTGCCGTGGGGGCATTGTTCTGCATGTATGACGCATCGTAGGCTCCGTAAACATCGTCTCTGGGCTAAAAGAGATGTGAGCTTTTCTTTTCTTTTCTTTCCTTTCTTTACTTGTCCCCCTCCCTTTTTTTTTCATGTATTCTTTCTTTTTTGGTCTGTCTTTCTGGAATTGGCTGGGGATTGAAGGGGTTCAGCGTACTCTGCCCCAAGCTTGTGGCCGGTGGTCCATGACTGGTGAAATTGTGAGCAGCAGAGGAAAGAGAGGTGGGTGTGGAAAATCCTTGAAACGAAATCCGGATGATGGTCGGTCGGGGAAGAAGAAGAAACGAGGTGAAATGCGCTGGCGGAAGGCCGATGAGCTGGTGATGGATATGAGCTCTCTGTGGCTGACGGCTGCTGCAAGGTCGCGCGTTCTGATGGGAGCCTGCCCGGCGCTGGGTGGGTGGGCTGACGATGTTGGTTTGTTACATAAGCTGCGTGATGGATGTTGATTGGGCGCTGTCGGGGACCGTAGCTTGATCAGTACTGGCGACTTGCGATAACTGTCCTCCTGGGCAGGGGATAGAAGTAGTTGGTACTGCCGCGGCTGCTCATGTCCGGAGGCAGCTGCGAGTTGCTAAGCTCTCAGCAGCTCCTGCCACCCCGACAACAAACAAGAAGTGGAGACGGTACGAACTCCTTACCCGTCGTGCCTCTCGCTGGGCCGCGTGCACAAACCTTTCCTCTTTCAAACCTCCAAACCCACGCACCACCAACTCGGCGCCAAAAAAAAAAAAAACATTGACACGCAGCTCATCGAGCCAACCCCGCAGCCATACGCCAGCTCAAAAGAAAAAAACAATACACACAAGACGGCCACGTGAAACAAAACCATCATGTTCATCGCAATCGGGAGAGCCGCCGCTCGTCGAGCCCTGCTCCCCAACAAAACGGCAGCGTCCGGACTCGGGCTCACCACGCGCCTCGTCCGCGACTCCGCAGGCCAAGCCAATGCCGCTCTTGCACCTGCATCCGTCCGCACCCTGATTGTTTCAGCGCGGCTGCTCTCGCCAACAAAGGCGGCCGCCGCCGCTTCCACCTCCACGGGCGGCAAAGCCAAGAAGACCACTGCCGCGACGACCAAGAACAAGTCCACGACGACCAAGAAGAAGCCCGCGGCCAAGAAGAAGGCAGCCGCCAAGAAGAAGCGCGTGGTCAAGAAGAAGGTGGCCAAGAAGCCAAAGAAGAAGGCGGCCAAGAAGCCAAAGAAGAAGCTCACGCCCGAGGAGAAGGAGAAGGCCAAGTTGAAGGAGCTCAAGAAGTTGGCTTTGCTCAAGGGTCCAGCACTTTTGCCGGAGTCGGCATGGCTTGTCCACTCGACGCAGAGTGTTAAAACTGGAGAGGGCCCGGTGACGGCGAGGATCAAGGTAGCTGCGGAGAGCTTTGCGAAGCTCTCCGAGGCGGAGAAGGAGGTATGTTGCCCCCCCCCCCCCCCCCCCATCATTTTACTCTTTTCAATACGTTCTCTCTACGTATTAAGGGCCATCTCGATGTCCAGAAGGAGACAGAAGGAGAGAGGGGAGAAGGACAGACGAAAGAGGTAAACAAAACAAAGGCTAACTGTTGACTGCGTAAAGCGCCTCAAATCCATCGCGGAGAAAAACCACGCCATCAACAAGGAGACTCGCGAAAAGTGGGTCAATGCATACCCGCCGGAAGCCATTTATATGGCCAACCTTGCGCGTCGTCGCCTCGCGCGAAAGTTCAACAAGCCGCGCGTCTTTCTTCTGCATGACGACCGGCAGCCCAAGCGCGCCCTACCCGCGTACGCAATGTTCATCAAGTCGCGCTACGCGCATGTGAAGGATGATTCAGCCACGGGGCCGGATGCTTTCCGTATCATGTCAGAGGAATGGAAGTCACTGTCTGACTCGGCCAAGCAGAGTTTCAAGGATGAGTCGTTCAAGCACGTGGAGAAGCAGCAGGCGCAGTTTCAAAAAATCCGGGAGAAGGCCAAGGCGTATCTCGCAGCCCACAAGATTTCCCCAAGTCAGATTCGGGTTCGCTAATCAAATGATGAGCCGGTGGCTTGCAGCGAACCCCATCGTGTTTTGATGTTTTGTATGTTCTTGAGGGACAATCGAACAGATGGTAGCGCTTTTTTGCTTGGTGTCGTCTACCAAGGGCAAGATGTGTGTTGGATGCGGAGGCCCAGAGACCTGCCGCTCTGAATACTTGTGAACGGGTGATGGGTGTTTTTGTTTTGTTTTGTTTTCTTCTTTGAAGTTTTATTTATTTATCGCGACGAGAGAGTGTTTTTTGTTCCAGATGGGGACGGAAGGGAAGGCGTCTCCATGCGTATTGTACTAGTAGGGTTAACTGGAAAGGATCTGTATTTTGCAACGCAACGTCCCGTATAGTCACGGTCGTGGTTGACCGAGTGAGATGTGTGAGGGAAGATTGATCAGTCTGCGACGACGTAGGAGTGTCTGTAGATGTAAACCTCCTTCGTGTGATGTGATGTATCCATGTAGCTGCGCACACATGGCATGCACGTACAGTAAGTACACTTGGAGCATTCGCAGCTTGGCAACACCAGGTGTCATGGGTATAGACGGTCCTTAAACCTTTGGGATCGAGAAGGGTTTAGCTTAGGCAACTGGGTGTATTGGAAGTGGACTTTGTTCCGTAGACACACGTAGTTGAGAGCTTTCCTTTGTCGGAACATGTAGTTGAGAGAGGAGGACCATTTTTTTTTTCTTTGGGAAAAAAGGGGAAGGAATTTTAGGGTAGGTTATCAGGGAGAGGGTAACGCGATGTGCGCGTTTGGTGTTTGTATACCCCGTGTATGAGTGAACTTGGCAAACTTGAGTAGGGGCGATGACGGTGCGATGGAGGATGCGTTTGACTTGGACGTGGTGGATGTGTGTATTATTCTACAAAACAGAAGTATGGAATAAAGTAGGACAGTTTCAGCACGGATGCAGCATAGATTCAATGTTCAAGGAGTAAGGGAGCACGACGTCTGCGTGCGGAAGATATCTACGGGGTGTTGTTCGTGTGCTGCCTCGCGCTTTGATCTATTTCGGGGGCGCTCTCTGGGTTTGAGACCTAGATAGGGACGATACGATGGAGATGGATGATACGCTTGACTTGGAGGTGATGTGCGTGTTTTGGTCTATAAACGCGAAACAAGATGCCTTGAGGTGGGTGTGTAGATGCAGTCTTTACCGCACCGGGACGAGTTGTCGAGCCTACGGACATGTATGAAAGAATGAACAAAAACTGGCGTGGACTATATTCAAGCAGCAAACGGAAATGAGGTGTGTGTCCTTGAGATATCCGTCAGGTCTCGCTCGCCGTTTTGCCCAACGGGCACCGCGATTTTCCATCCGTCCTGGTGTTGTAAGCCCTCGCGATCAAGAGGACAGAGGTATGTTGGTAGGGCCGTGAGTAGAGATCTGCATCCAGACATGAAGAGCCGCGGAAGAAGATAGAGAATAGAAATATAGAACCAAATGGTCAATCTGTACAAGAGGGGATGAAATAAGTTATAAATCCCAAGATGCTGATAGGAAGGTATTCTGTGCTATTTTATTTACTGTGCCTACATGCTGTGGTGTCCTTGTAAGAGACATGGCCACGATGATGAATGCACGGGTAGAACACTGCTCGTAAGATGTTGGCATCGGCGGGATACGCAATGCGTCGTAGAGGTTATGAGATAGAGATGAACCTAGTCACGGGGGCTGCATCGGAAAAGTCAAACGCAAAGAACACCCAGATCAGGGTGCAAATGATGCATTGAAAAGGCCTGTCCTTCTGCATCTTGGGCAGACCACCTTCCACGGTGGCCGTCCCGCCCCCAGCACGCGACAGGAAGTACGTGGCGACAGAAGACGAAGTCATGCGTCACGATATCCGGGGTCGGTATGCCTATGGAAGCAATTCGCCCTGCTATCCGCGGAATCAAAGACTGCAAGAGCAACGACGGGACGGAGCATCCTGCGGTGCTTCCAGCAGAGTTGTCCGTGCAATGTGTTGTGTCTGTGAGACTGGGAGCCATACTGTACGGCTTGGTTTGTGTGGACGACTTCAGACTGGACTATATATATATATATATATATATATATACACAGAAGGGCGCCTGAAGCCTTGTGTCTTCTTGACCTCGTGGTGTTTGTGATGCTCGCGTATGCTGATGCAGAACCTACACGCAGCATTCAGTGCCAAGAATCCGGAAAAATGCCCGTACTCCATAATTCACAGACCCAAATACCCAAAGTCCCGAAAATAAACATAAAAGAAAAAGAAAAGAAAGAAAAGAAAGAAAGGAGAGGAAAAAGAAAAGTCCCCAAAATAAACATAAAAGAATAAAAACAAGACAAAGAGGTGAAAAGAAAAGGACCGTCCTACAATAAACAAAAAGGACCATCAACGAGAAAAAGAGAACCATTTCAAACCCAAAACACCCACACAAACACACCCATACAACTACCTCTTCACCCCGACAACCTCAATAACAACCTCCCCGCCCCCATCTCGCCACTGCGCCCCCGTAAACTTAACCTCCCGCCCGCTGGCCAGGTACAGCAACAGATACATGTGCTTGGCCACATGCCCCCAGCAGTACAGGCTGATGCGGTGGTGTGCCTCGTCGCGGGAGCACCAGACGCCCCAGCCGGCAAGACCGCTGCGGAGGTAGTTGGTCAGGAAGAGCCACGTGTCGAGGCGGGTGGCGGGGGACCAGGCGCGGCAGTCGACGAGCCAGTGGCCGCGTTCAAAGGGGCGGAGGGGCCGGTGGGGGAGGGGATTGTAGCGGGAGGAGAGATCGCGCGAGAGCTTGTCGAGTTTGGGAGAGATGAGGGCGGAGGGGGAGAGGGCGGAGATGGATGGGGGAGGGGAGGGGGGGAGGATTGTGTGGTTGTGCTGGCTGGTGCTGGTGTTGTTGATGTCGTTGGCGTTGATATGGTGGGCGTTGATATTGATACCGTTAGCGTTGTTGACATTGATGTCGGCGGTGTCGTTGATACTGGTCCTGACATCAGCGTCATCCTCATCCATCCGTCTAGCCATCTTCCTCGGCCTCAGTCCGTCCACCCCCTCCCCTCCCATACCCTCGACCGCCACCCCAGGCAGAGCCACCGACATCGAAGAAGCCACGCTGAGAGAACTGCTCGAAATGTGCGTCGTATCCAGACCAATATCCATGTCTTTCTCCTCCTCCTCCTCCTCCTCCTCCTGCTCATCGTCCTCTAGAGCCAGTCTCTTGCGCGCACCACTCCCCGCCACAGGCGCAGCAGGAGTAACAGGAATCACCTCATCTTCGTCTTCATCTCCGTCGTCGTCTCCGTCTCCGTCGTCGTCTCCGTCTCCGTCTCCGTCTCCGTCTCCGTCTCCGTCTCCGTCTCCGTCTCCGTCTCCGTCTCCGTCTCCGTCTCCGTCTCCGTCTCCGTCGTCGTCTTCGTCTTCGTCTTCGTCTTCATCTCCGTCTTCGTCGCCGCGGCTCCCCCCCTCCACAGCCCCGGGAATGGGTATCGACGACGGCACATCAACCTCCTGGAACCCATACGACGACCCCGACCGGGGACTCGAATCCGCGCTCCCCTCGCGGTGCTCGAGGTACCGCTGGAGCACCCTCGTGGGCGTCACGCGGAGCATGCCCGTCCCAGGGAGGGGATACGAGTCGCCAATCTCGCTGGGCGGTGCGTTCCACGAGGAGGGGAAGGGGGACGACGACGACGGCAACGATGACCACGGCGGGAGATGGGCGTTGGTGGCTGGCGCTGCCGGTGCTGCCGGTGATGCCGGTGATGCCTCACCACACGCAGACGGCTCTTCGGCCGGCCTGAGACGCGGCGAGGAGCGGTTGTCCAGCGCGCTCTGGAAGCTCAGGTCCTGGGACTCGAAGACAAAGGCCCTCCTCTGCGTGGTGGCGGGGACGCCGCCATGGCCGTCTGGGTGGTGGTGCTCGTCGTGCTCGTCGTGCTCGTCGTGCTCGTCGTGCTCGTCGTGCTGTCTGGTCCCATCACCACCCATCTCTGCCCCCGCGGCCCGAAACGCGAGATACGCCCTTGCGAGCCGCCTATACGTCGCGTCGTCCACGATTCGACTCGGCGCCGCTACATGCACCAGTATCTCCACATCCACGCGCGTCATGCCCATGACAAAGTGCGAGTGGGATGTGAATGCCGTAGAAGTAGAAGCGCAAATGGAAGTGGACGAGGCGAAGCGGTCATGGCGGCGTCGTCTTTGTTTCTGTTCGCCGTTGGGACTCGTGGTTTTCTGTCTGGTGGTGATTACGGGGATGTTTTTTTTTTTTTTTTCGT
>SRPU01001086.1:0-11451 GCA_018360185.1 Claviceps lovelessii
AATAAAAAAAAAAAAAAAAAAAAAAGAAATAAAGGTAGGCTAGAGAGGAAATAATAATAATAAGCTTTTAAATAAAAACCTAAGTATTAATAAAAGGTAGAATAAGGGGATAATATAGGACTTATATTTATAGGAACCTAGGGGCTAAATAGGATATTTATAGTTAATAGCTAGTGTATAATTAGCTAGCTAATTTAGAATTTTAAGATTTCTATTTTTAGGTTTATTTATTATTAATAGGCATTGCATTATAACTAGTTAAAATATAATAGTTTTACCTATTAAATTATATTACTAATACTTTTATATTATTATTATTGCTTAAATAGCTACTAGCTAGCTAATAGCTAGGGGGCAGCGTAAGCAGAGGGGCTATATAATAGATTTAAGCTAGTAGCTTAGATTCTTAGTAGAGTAGAAGAGGGGTATATAAGGAAACCTATTATACCTATAGAGCAAACCCTAAGGATATATACTGTATATATAGCGTACACATAGAGGAGGGGGATAGTAGTCTCCCCTTCCCCTTTATGAATAATAATAACTTTATTAACACTAGATTGCAGTAGCCATCTAGGCTAGTCCATAACATAAGTAAAGCTTATTAAACTAGTTAAATACTCTAACTTTTTATTAAAAGAAATAATGCTATAAAGCATTGCTAATAAATTTATAAAATACTATAAAATAACTTAAACCTTTAAGATATTATTTAAAAACGAAGTCTATACTATACTTAGCATATACTTTAATAATAAAAATAAGAGTAAAGCTAATAAGGAAATAAAGAGCTATAATTATTTATATAAAAAATTAGTTAAAAGGCATACTTAAAAGCTAAGAGAATATAAGGTTTTATACTAAGCTATTATAAAGAAAGAAACTAACCTTTATTATAAGCTAATAAAAAATAACCTTAATAAGGCTAAATAAAGCTATAAAAGCTTTTATTAGAAGACTTTATATACTAATATTAAAAAAAATAGATAGGCTAAGAGAGCCTTATAGCTACTAAAAGGTAGCTTCCCTAGAGAAATCTTAATAATAATTCTTAACTTTAACTTAGTTAGTATAGAAGAACTACTAAAGGTAGTCTTTATAACCCTAGAGTATAAAGAGTATATACTATTAAAGAGCACTCTTTTTAATAACTATAAAGCAATATATATAGTTAATAGCATTAACCTTCTTAAGCCTAAAATATTTAAAACCACTAAAAATAACTATTTTAAAGCTAATATAATCTTTTTCTAAATTAGTAGAAGAGGGACTTATATACTTAGGAAGATTTTAAATAGTAAAAATAGTGCTTAAATAGAAAACCTTATATTAATAAATATTATAGTTATTAAAGGATTTTATATAAATATTATATTAAAAAGCTATTTAATAAAAAAGGGCATGTAATATTGCGAATTTAATAGTACTTTATGCTTTAAACTTATAAAATAAAGTATAGTGCTAATAAACCTTATTAAAAAGTTTAATATTATATTCCTAAAATATAAGCCTTATTATAACTATTTAAAAATCCCCTTAAAGGTAACTCTATACTCCCCTTTAGTTATATTTTTTATAATAAAATTATATAATATATATATATAAAGCTTATAGCGTTAGTATCCTAGTAGAGACCTAAGCTTACTATATACTAATAAAGAAAAGATTTAGCACCTTTATTCTAGCTACCTTAGTAAAGATACTTTAAGTAAGCTAGCTTTATATATAAGAGGTATATATATATAAGGAATAGAGTGTAAAGACTATAATGCCTATGCGCTTATATACACTAAACATATAATCTTAAGAAAATAACTAAAAAGGCAGGCTTCTAAACCTTTTTAGTGCATTTATTAGGATCTTTAAGATTATTTTAAAAGCTTTAATAGTATAAGGTAGCTACTTATCTTTAAAGATAAGTATAGTAAGATAATATAGGTATATACACTCCCTAATAAAACCCTTAAGTCTATATTTAATATATTAGTTTACTTTAAATAGTAGGTATTAAGGTAGTTTAGACTTTTAATTATAAAATATAGGTAGGATAATAAAAGAGCAGTGATTTTAAAGTAAGGCTATATAGCATTCTAAGCATAGGTATAATCTAAAGGTATAGAATTAAAGAGCCCTTCCCTATATACTTATAAGCTAAATAGAAATATAAAAAGAGTAAACTAAATAATTATAACTAAGTCTATTGCTATACTTTAAGGCATAGGGCTTCTACTAAATCTATAGTTAAAAAGTATATAGGCAGTAGCTTTTCTATATAATATTAGTTTAATGTAGTAATTAAAGTAAAAAATACCTATTAAAGTACTTAAGAGTTAGTTTTATAATAATGCTTATTTACTAATATAAGCGCTTATAGCAGACCTAAGACTAGATTAAAGCGGCCTATATGCATATAAATACTACGCTTTTCTAATATTTAAAGAGCGCAAAGCTAATAAAAATAAACAGCATTTTAAGATAAGCCCTAGAAGCTATATTAAATATCTTATAGGCTATATAGCTTTAAGAATTTATTATATATAGATTCTATTACTAAGGAAGGTAATAATAATAAGGAATATAACCTTTAATAAAAAAGTCTTCTATAATTTAAGAAAGGAAAGCGTAAAGGCATAATTAGTCCCTAAGCTAAAAGCTTAATTCTAAGCTCTTTAAATAAATATAGAACTTAATAATAAAGTCAACCTTCTTTTATTACTATTAGAGCAATTGCTGCAGGCATAATAAATGCATATAGAGAGTTTAAACTTAGGGGTGGAAGCGCCACTCTTATTAAAGGGTTCTAGTAAGAAATACCTAGAAGCTTATAAATGCATTTTTAAACTTTAAACTCCTTAGGCAATACTTAATCTAGTGGTTATAGAGCAGACTGCATACTAAGGAGAGGCTCCTATAAGCTTTAGTTATAAAAGCTAATAGAGCTTAGTTAATGTTATAACCGTTCCTCCCTAAGGCTTCGCGTACGGCTAGCCTTATAAGACCTAAGGGGGGCATAGGAGTCGCGAGGCATGTAGTGCCCTTGCTACGACCTAGCAGCGCGCTAAGAAGGCATATAAAAGGAGAAGCGCGTATATTTATATAATAGGGCAGAGATTTATACCTTTAAGCACTACCCCCTACCTAGCAGCTACGTCGCAGTGCATCTTCTATGTCTCAGTCTTCACTCCACTAAGCAGTATCCCGTATCCAGCCTTAACAGTTAATAAGGGTTACCAAAACCTAGTTAATCCTACAGTTCTAGAATAATTTATATAGAATAAAGGTAATAAAAACGAACCTACTGTAGAAGGTAAAATAACCACTTAAATGTTAGTAGAGATAGATGCTTAATATTAATATTTAGAGCAGCCACTACATTAGATAATAGCGTTATAGAGTTAGTAAGGATTAGCTACCCTCTAAGACTTATAAGATATATTAATACCCTAGCAACCTTAGGAAGGAGAGAGCTCTTAGGTATAACTAACAATGCGCTAGAGCGCTTAACTTTAGAAGCTAGAAAGCAAGGGATATATTTAAAATTAGAATATTTTATATAAAAGAAGACCTAACTATTACCTTATTAATTACTTATAGAAATTAATATTAAGTCTAAGGCCTAATTAGCTTAAGGATAAAGACTATAATAACTAAAGTATAAAGACTATTTTTACTATAATTAACGCTTAGTATAATAATAAAAGCAAAGCTTACCTTAAGGAAAAGATTTAATAAAAGATTGTTTATTAGTTAGATTTTATAAAGCCTTTAAAGAATTATTGTAAAGCTATAAATTATTTAATATAAAAGTAGTGGATAAAAGTAATAAATAAGGAGATTATAAAGCTTAAGGAAAGAGGCATATAGAAGCAAATTAAGTAATTATAAGCATAATTAAGGCTAATACTATTAAAGTAGGTTTTTATATATAAATTTAATAAAAAGGGAACTCTTAAGAGATATAAAGCCTAGATTTATATAAGAGGAGACCTATAAGAAAAGGCTATAATTAAATATACCTATACTATAACGCTTACTATGTATACCTTCTAAATTTTTATAGCTTTTATTGCTAGATTTAATCTAAAAATAAGGCAATTTAATATAAAAAATGCATTCTTATATATAAGGCAAAGCATAAGTTTAATACTAGTAATATATAAGCTACCTAATAGATTTAAAATATTAAATAAATATATAGAATTACTTAAGGTATTATATAGGCTCTAAGACTTACTATAACTATAGTTTAAGGAGCTAAGTATAAAGCTTAAAGAATTAAAGCTTAAAGCATGCCTAAAAAAGCCTTATTTATTTTATAATAAAAAGTAGAAGGTATTTTTAATGTTCTTTATAGATAATATTATTATAGCTTTCTATAAAGACTAATTTAATATAGTAAATAAAGTAATTTAAGGACTAAAAGGCGCTTATAAGCTAAATAATAAAGGTAATATATATTTTTTCTTAGGCATTTAGGTGCTTTATAATAGAGAAAAATAAAGGATTTACCTAAGCTATAAAGTGTATATTAGTAAAATTAAAAAAAAATTTAGTTAAGTAGGTAAGGGATCTTTCCCTGCTATTCTAATTCTAGTAATAGAGTATTATAAGTATAAGGGAGAAGCTAATAAGTAAATTATAAGAGTATACTAAAAAAAAATAAGGTTAATTCTTTATACTATAATTATAATAAGGCTTAATATAGCGTACACTATAGTAAGATTATTATAGTTTCTTATAAACCTAGGATTAGAGTATATAAATATAATAGACTAAGCGATTAAATACTTAGTCCTTACTAAATATCTTACCCTAGGGTTTAGGGGTATAGGAGAAATTTAAGTAATTTAAATAGTAAGTAATGCTTCCTTTACTAATAATAAGAGCACTTAACGCTTATTATAGGGATATCTTATTATACTCTTTAAAGAACTTATTATTTAGAAAGCAATATATTAATTAATAGTTATAACCTTAATAATAAAGGTAGAGCTACTCTCTTTATCTTAAACTATATATAAGACTGTTAGTTTATAGCGCCTCTTTAAAGATATCTAATTTAATATATATAAGGACTAGGTAATTTACTATAATAACTAGCAAATAATATACCTTATTCTTAATAAGAGTAAGAGACTTACTACTTATCTATACTATATTAATATATATAATATATAGTTAAAGTAGAAATATAAGTGTAGAAGCTTTAAGGTTAATTATCTCCCTATAGTAGAGATGCCTATAAATAGATTTATAAAGGCACTTAATTAGTAATAATTTAAACGCTTCTAAGGAATGCTTAGTTTAATAAATATATATATGCTTTATATTTAAGAAAAGAGCTAAAAGGTATAAAGTCTAAAAAATCAAACGCTACATTTAAAAAGAGTTTAAAACGCACGATTTACATATAGTTATAGCTATAGCATTAGCATATAAAAAGGGGGGGTATTAAATATATTGCCCTAAAAAATATATAAAAGCCCTCCCCTTAAGCAGTAAAAGCGCTACTAAGGCAAATAAGATCTGCTTAAAGCAAGTAATAATGCGGAAAGTAAAGTAAAAGAGTAAAGCTAGAAGGATAATAAAAGTAAAGTAATACTAAGCATAATATAAGGTATGCGTTAGCTCTAAAGAAATAAGACTCTAACAGCGCTTTTATATATATTTTTTAATAACTTCCTTTACGCTAGCTATTACTACGGCTACCTTAGCTTCCCTTTCCACTACTAATAAGCCCCTAGTGGCATTACTAGCCCTAATATAGGGCATACCCTTATATATAGAGTCTAGTTCTATAAGGAGTTTTAGCTATAGCTTTAGTGCCTAATAGCACTAATTATATAGCTAGAGGGAATAAAAGCATTAATATTTATTATTAAAGTAGGGTAGGAAGAAGAGAAAAGCTTACCTTTTAGTTATAACCCTGCGTGTTATGACTGTTCCTCCCTAAGGCTTTGCGTATAGCTAGCCTTATAAGACCTAAGGGGGGTATAGGAGTTGTAAGGTATGTGGTGCCCTTGCTATAACCTAGCAGCGCGCTAAGAAGGTATATAAAAGGAGAAGCATGCATATTTATATAATAGGGTAGAGATTTATACCTTTAAGCACTACCCCTTACTTAGTAGCTATATTATAGTGTATTTTCTATATTTTAGTCTTTACTTTACTAAGTAGTATTTTATATTTAGCTTTAATAACTAAATCTCTCTTTCCTTTAAGGATAGTAAACTATTAACTAAATTAGAATATTTACTAAAAAAGTTATTTATTTAACTAGCTATAACCTTACTATAGTTTTATAAGAGGCTAACTATTTATTAAATATAATTAAAGAGAAAGGGTATTTTATAATTAAAAACTATAACTTTACTTATATAAATAACTAAAATACTAATAAAAAAATAGCCTTTAATAAAAAGATTAAAGAAGTAGCTTAATTACTATAAGCTATATAAATAGCTAATAAGTATAAAAACCTTAAGGCACTTTAGAAATCCCTTAAGAAAGTTAATTTTACTAGAAATTATAAAAGTAGTAAGCTTAGTATTATTAGCACCCTTAATATTAATTATACTATAACCTCTAAGCTATAGGCTTACTCTATAGTTATAGCGCCCTTTATATATATAGGACTTATAAAAGCCTAACTTAAAGCTTTTATATATAAAGGTAATACCTATAAGAGCCTCTAGAATTTCTTATTAAACTTATATATAATATTTACTATAAACCTCTATATATTCCTTAAAAATACTACTAAGGTAATATATATTAGTAGTGTGTCGGGGCTAAAGAGACATGGGCCACAGACAGGTGGAAAGAGGTCATCGTGACGACCAAGGGCATTGGACCTTGGCACGGTGTAATTAGACTATCTGATTAGATAGTATAAAAAGGTCCTAAGCCCTTAGATAGTTAAAAAATATTATCCGTTTCCTGTTTTTTAATTTTAGTGTATAGGTGCAAAAGCACCTATTGCTATGATGTTCTAATGACCTAGCTGCGGTTACTGCTATGTTAAAGATATTCTATATTTTATTATAAATTCCTTACTATTTTTGACTTTCTAATATTCTAAACTATTTAATTAGAAAGAATTCTAACTATCTATAACTTTTCTTATATAGGTTTCCCTCTTCTAAGCGCCTGCTTACCACTATTATAATTTAGAATATAATAGAAAGCTTTATTATGTTTATAGGCATACCACTCCTTTTAGTATTATGTTTCTTTTTCCTCTATTATAAATAGTGGTTTTGCTTAGGTAGAATATATTTTCTAGTCTTTATAAATCTATTACATTATTAGGAATAATAAAGTATAATTAGAGACCTTAATCTAGAGCTAGACCTTATTATAACTAACTAGACTTATAAAACTAAGATAATTAACTATAGAAAAACCGCTATAGTATATCTAAATTATCTAATTAAAAGCATTAAAACATTATAAAACTTAATTAGCATAGGAAAGAACCTCCCTTTAGATTGCACCTAATGGAATCTAAGTTAATAACCCTTAGCATGTAAAGATATAATGCTAATACGTTAAGAAAAAGGGAGAATCTATTAGAACCTGCCTAGAATGTCATTACCCCTCTCCCTAAAGCGGAGAAAGCTGCGGATTATCTAATTATATCTAATTTAATTAGATTC
The DNA here is from genome assembly GCA_018360185.1 of Claviceps lovelessii. Classification (NCBI taxonomy): domain Eukaryota; kingdom Fungi; phylum Ascomycota; class Sordariomycetes; order Hypocreales; family Clavicipitaceae; genus Claviceps; species Claviceps lovelessii. Next base: position 7,659 of record SRPU01001086.1, read on the forward strand.
TATATTATTATATTAGTTATAGGTATTTTCCTTTTTGCAACCTAAAATTCCTTTATTAGAATTCTAGTCTTAGCGTATAGCATTATAGGGAAAGATAGCCTAATTAATTTTATTAAATAATAATATAATTTATTTTATAGTAAATAGATTATTTATAAAGAAAGAAAACCTTCTAATTAATTAATCCACTTATCTTCTATATCTATATCTAATAATATTAATTCTAAGGAATAACTTAAACTAATTTTAATAGCCTCTTCTTTTTCCTTTAACTAAGTTAGCATAAAATAACTAATACCTAACCTTATTTTTAAAGAAAACCCCCTTTCTATTAATATATTTAATTTTATTAGTTTTATTAGGGGTATTAACCTAAAGACCTTTACTAAGCTCCTTAGGGAAACCCTTAGTAAGTAAAGTGCTTTTATATCCCTTTAAAGTAACTATTATATTAATTAGTTTACTAAAAAAGATATTATAGATTTCCTAAAGGACTTTAAGGTAAAGATATATACTCTTAGCCTTCCTAATAATAAATAATGCTAAATACTTAAGAAAGAAGTTACTTTTAAGCTTTATAAGGATATTAAAACCCTTATAACTATATATTCTTAGTAAAATACTAAGGAAGCCCTACTTCTTTAATACTAAGCTACCCCTTAAAAAAGAACTAAAAGTATAATAAATTAGCTTAAGAAACTTAATATATAACGCCCTTAAACATTCTCTAATACCTACCTATAGTTATAGTGCTATTAAGTATTAATATTAAAAGCTTTCCCTAATAATTAGAAGACTCTCTCTATATAATCTATATATATCTATAAAGCTATCCCTAGTTAAATTATTATTAGCTTTATAAATAAGTAAGGGTTTAGTAAAAAGCAGTTTATTTATAAGAAATATAAAGCCTTATAGGTTAAGCTAAATAACTATATAAAGATATATTTATAACTTAAGAATTATAACCTTATTAAGACTATTAGTGCCTATACTAATAACTAAGCATTTAATTATAAAAAAATCCTTTAATTAGCTCCTTTTATTACTAAGAATTCTTAAGGGACTAATATTTTAGCTATTAACTTATTTCTACCCTTATTTTAAAATAAGGAAAGCAGTAGCTATAAGGATTAAATTAATACCTTAATTAAAAAACTTAAAAAACTATAAATTATTATACTTTAAGGTTAAGTATAATTATTTAATCCCCTATAATATATAAATAAAACGCTAAAATTCCTATGCTTTATATTTTATAATATAGTATAAGCTAGGGAATAAGAGAAGTATATTAATATCTACTTTAATATCTTTAGCGCTAATAGACAGCACTTTAATTACTATTTTTACTATAATAAGAAAGGCTACTACCCTAACTAATGCAACTTTTTAAAATATAATTAAAAGATTAGGTTCTTATAATATAACTCTTAAGCTTAAATCCTTACTATTAGGGATAATTTATTAAAGTATTAAGTCCTACTAGTTCTTTATAATATATTCCTTAATATAAGGAGTTATATTCACTGCTTAGCTATCTTTTAGGTTAAGCACTTTAGGGACTATGCTATTAATTATTTTATAAACTAGGTTTTAAGCTATAAGGATATCCCTATTAACTATTAAATAATATTATATAATAAGAAAAAGGTTATAGATAACATTACTAAATAATTAAATCTCTTACTCTATAGACCTAAATAATAAAGACCTATACCTACTAAGGTTCTAATAAAAGAACTATAGCTTATAACTAGGGTTATAACCTTAGAAAGGGTTAGGGAACCTTATAAGGTAGAGATAGCTATTAATATTAATATACTAAAGAAAGCTTAAGTAGAAGAAATTATAAATAAACCTTTAGTTAAGAGTTATTTATAAACTACCCTAGTAAATTAAACTTAAAAGAAAAGTTTTAATATTATTAGTTATAAAAAAGAGTCCCTATAAGACTACCTTATTACCTAACTATATAAAGAGGTCTTTAGTAAGAAGGTAGGTATAAGCCTATAAAACCTTTTTAAGCTTTTTCTACTATTAGCTAGGTTAGCTACTAATAAATACTTTACCTACACTAAGGGGATTAAGGAAGTCTTTTACTATAATAGGATATTAAAGTTAGCTAAAGCAATTTAACCTTAAGACTATTAGCACTAGGAAGTATAGGGATTATTTAATTAAAGAATAATAAGCTAAGTTATTTAAACTATAACTAAGCTTATTAAAAAGAATAAGGGAAAAAATACTAAGAAGCTTAGTATATAACTAGTTAGGGATGCTATAGTTAAGGTTAGTAATACTTTATAGAAGTAACTATAAGAAAGGCTAAAAGCAAAAACTTTCTATACTAACCCGCTTTACCTAGGCTATAATCTATTTAATTATATTAAAACTAACTTAGCTTAAATTAGTTAGGCGCTAAATAATAAGGAAGAGATCTATAGAGTAGTTTACCTATATATAATAGTAGGCTATTTATAAGACCTCCCCTACCTATAGGTCTGCCTTAAAGAGCTAAAAGGACTACTTATACTAGCCCTAATTAATTATAAATTATAAAGAAACTTAATTATAAAAGAATTTATATATAAAGCTAGTTTAAAGATATATCTAATAAATATTAATGCTAATAGCACTTTCTACTTAAATAATACTATTAAACTTAAAGGAGAAGTTTATATAAAACTCTTTCTTAGCAATATTTAAACACTAGTATACTTCTATATAGCACTTAATATAGTTTTAGTTCCTTTAATCCTAGGAATACTATTTATTTAATAAGTATAGGTATTATTTAATTATAGCTAAAGCTATAGGAAGCTAAGAATAAAATATTACTTTAGAAATATTATAGTTATATTCTACACTGCTAGATTAGTTATATAGAATATAGTTAATAAAGCACTGCCCTTAGGGGTAATGGTTAATTTACTTATAATAAGTAAGAAAAAGTTAAATAAAAAGTTAAAACTATTTAATTAAATAGTATAAAAAGAAATAAACTTTAAACTAAAAAAAAATAAGATTTTAATACTAATTACTAAAAAGGAAGGGGATAAGATTATAGCGCTTATCTTTAGACAAGCCCTTACTAGTTAAACTAATTAACTAAATAACGCTACTAAGGAAATCCAGCTATCTCGCTATATATAATTATTTAATCTAATAGTAAACACTATATATAAACGCATTAGTTAAAAGGTATATCCCCTTAATAATATTCCCTCTAATAGGTTTATCCCTAATAAAGACCTAAAGTAGAAGATAAAGAAATAGAATAAGGTTAAGGCGCACCTTAATACTAATAGAAAGTATAAGGAATTTATTATAAAATAATTCTCTAAATATCTAAAGGGATTTTAGTTAACTTAAAAAAGACTTAATTAAATAGTTAATAAAACTAAAGAATATTTTACCCCTTAAGAACTTAATATTTTTAAGGAGATCCTTAGCAATAAAGAGGCCGCTTTAGGCTAGGATTTATCTAATATTAAAAAGGTTAACTCTCTTATTACACCCCCTTAAATTATTAAGATTATTAAGCACTTAGCTTAATAGGTAAGGTTAATTCTAATTCCTTATACCCTTTAAGGAAAATTAATTAAATTATTAAAGAAAAAATTAAATTATAATCTATTAAAAGAATCTTATAGTTTCTATTAAAACTCTTACTTTTTAGTTATAAAGAAAGATAGGGGGATTAGGTTAATTCTATCTACTATAAAGTATAATAGTATTACTATTTAGAATATAGGCATTCTATAAGGTACTAAATTATTTAGTAAGGAAT
>SRPU01001087.1:0-11449 GCA_018360185.1 Claviceps lovelessii
TTGATTTAAAAAAAAAAAAAAAAAAAAAAAAAAAAAAAAGAGAGAGAGAGAGAGAGAGAAAGCGCTACAATATCATGACACATGTACGATATTCTATTCAACAATCGTGTATAAACTGGAAATCAGTCGTTTCCATCACTTGATTGCCGGGATCGCTGACATGGTCTCCCGGCCTTCTCCGCTGCATCGCAGGCCTCCCTCTCCGGCCCATCTTGTGTTCTTTGTCGCTCCAATGCTGCTTGGGCCAGGATATCTCTTCTGCTCATGCCGAGGCCCTCATTTCCCACACCTCCAAGCACAAACTCACCACCAGTCCATCCCCCCTCATCCTCATGGCTCTCTTCTTCTGTGCTAATCTGTCCCAGAACAGCATACCGGGATGTCTCGCCGATTGTGTGCCCACCGGATTTCCAGTCAGCGGCGTCGACTTCTCGTTCAATCTGGTGGCAAAGGTCCCAGAAGTGCTGGTCATGCGACCCGTGAACATTATGTGCCAGTTCATGGCATAGTGTTCTACGAATGGTTTTGTAGTCGCGGTAACCATCATGCGCATCTGTCCGAAGACGAAGCTCGATTACTTGGCCTCGGTTCCGATTGAGCCCGAGAATCCTCGAAGTACCTTCGTGGGTGGCTCGAGTATGTGACAACGGTTCCATCTCAGTCAGTAGAGACACCGTGAATTTGTGCTTCGTCATGGCTGCTCTGATGCCAGGGTCCTCCGTCAACCTCATCAAGAGAAGCTGACTCCTCTCGGGGCGAGGCAGACCTTCGAGGGGCCGAACCTGGAGGAAAGTATACTTTGCATTTGCGCAGTTCCTCATGGTTGGTCTCGTCAATCCCTTGACTTTGGTCTTCTGAGCGATGCGGGCCGCATTCCGTTGCGCGACTTTCTGTGACATGTTCTGCACAGCCTCCAACTCCCCGACACCTGAGCCCATCAGCGTCAACGTCTTGCCCTGCAGGGTGCTTAGTGCTGTGTGTGGTTCTTTGAAAGGTGCTTTCAACAGAGGGCCTTTGGACACGAGAATCTTTTGGTGGGATTGGGGAATGCCAAGGCTTGTGGCAATCTCGTCGAATAAGTCGGGCACTGTAGCGTCGTCTGGAAGTTGAAATGCATGGTTCTGCTTGCGATGAGTTATATTGATGATAATCCAACCGGAGTCACGACCGCCTAAACCAGGGTCTGACTGGCCGAAGCTTTCCTGCAACTCGCCCATGGTGACTGAGCACACCAGCGGCCAGCGAGCGTGTCGAGCTTTCCCGTTTGCAAACAGACGGCGGGTCGGTCTGTAATGTGTCACAAATGCTGTTGTAGGTGTGTGATGATGATACATGCGACTGATTAACAGTGCTGTGACGGTGATTTGAGGTTTCGGACCGGTCACGTTGGATGCTTTTGCACATGGACGCCCGAGGATGATGAGAGAATCGGTTCACACGCGGTCAAGTGCATTTGTAATTAAACGTCATTGCGGCCACGGCCAGCGAGCAAGATGGCTGCGCCACACTTCCCAGCCATACCTAGTAGGTGGCCACTCCGGTAGTCGCGCCTCAATGGTTTTCTCTAGTGTGCCTTTTGCGGGTCTCATTTTTTCCGCATCTCCAGTTTCTGCCTTTTTATTTTCTTCTCTTCTCCTCTTTTCTCTTCAACCCGCAATCGTCCAAGTGAGATGGCGAGATGACCTAAAGCATACCAAGACGCGAAACCACGTCATCTCGCGGCGTGCTTTTCAGCTCGCCATGTAGTTCGCCTGTAATTGATCGCCAAACATACCACCCCGGAGCCTAGTCCCTCTCGAAAAGGGCTCCCGAATTCCCGCGACGTCTCTGTTCTAGACACCGGCAGTGCAAGGAAGGCAACAAATTCGTTGGGTAGACATTTTTCCAGTACCAGTACCCAGAGACGGCTTACTACAGCCGAGAATGCGCTACAAATGCGATGTGTCCCGAGTACCTCATCGTACTAGCAGAAAGTAGGTACTTACGCTTCTACCAACATAATATTTCTAACAAATCTAAGAACCATTTTCTGGCCCTTCCTGTGATCAGGCAACTGCCTTTCGTGACCTACCTACCTACATATCTAGAGAAGGTACATTTGTACCACCTACCTTGGAGTAATTGGTAGTAGAATATATACAACACACCCCTCGTTTGTTTCCCCACCGCTACATGGCTTGGGTAAGATTTAGCGTCACCTAGACATGAGCAGTACTGTAGTAAAAATGCGAACACTTGAAATGATATGTAGAGACGAGTTGCCTTCAGGGTCAGGCGGCGCCGCTGGCGTTTGATGGCGAACAATTCTGGTGTATTACTCTTCCAGGGGTCTGGTTGTACTGTCTGATGTCACAAGTCCAGCTGGTGGGCTGCGCCAGTGAATCCGGCCGACAGATTTTCCGCGTCGTGTCCTTTTCCCTATTCCTGTGCGCCCAGCACTCATTGGCTGCCGGCTGCCGGCTGCCGGCTGCCAGCTGCCAGCTCTCCTACACTCCAGTCTGCCCTTCGACAGCTGTCCGCCGACCCCCAAACATCTTCTTGCCATCGAAAGTACGGTCCCCAAGCAACGACGTCAGGGCGGTTTTTGCTCCTTTCCGATCTCATCGTCTCAATTGCCTGCCTGCTCTGAACCAAATTCCCATTCGGCCGCGATCCGACACTTGGCAAAATGGTGTTCAACATTTTTCGCGTCGCTGGTCGGTTTTCTCCCAAACTCAATTCGCCGGCGGAACAGCGCGGTGTTTATGCAAAGCATCTACATTTTCCTTGGCTGACCCTTTTCTCTAGCGGACTTTTCGCACCTAACGAGTATCTTCATCCTCTTGCACAAGATGGTTCAGCTCAACGTATGCGACCAACGCCCTCATGGCGATTGTGACGCGGACACCCCCAGAAGACACCTCTACTAACACACATCAGAGCTGTTCCGGAATTTCCTTCAAATCGCAGGCTTTGTACATGCTTGTTTACGTCACTCGCTACATCGGTATGCCTTGGATCCTCGATAATCATCTGGTCGCCCTTCTAGTCGTGGCTTAACAATAGCGCTGACATTACAATGGACACAGACATATTCTCGACAGGCAGCTGGTACAACTTGTTCTTCAAGATTACATTCATTGGCTCCCAAGGCTACATTATCTACCTCATGGCCAACGCATACAAGCCCACGAACGATCCCAACGTCGACACCTTTCGCGTGCAATATCTCCTGGCCGGCGCCGCTATTCTCAGCATTCTCGTCCCGTACAAGTACACTTTCTCCGAGATCCTCTGGGCCTTTTCCATCTGGCTTGAATCGGTAGCCATTTTGCCACAGCTTTTTATGCTTCAGAGGACTGGCGAGGCCGAAACCATTACCACACACTACCTCTTCGCTCTTGGAAGCTACCGAGCTCTGTATATTCCTAACTGGATCTATCGATACCTCATGGAGACCACGTATAAATTTGATTGGATCGCCATTGTTGCCGGAATCATTCAAACTGTTCTCTACAGCGACTTCTTTTACATTTATTACACCAAGGTTCTTAAGGGCCAAAAATTCAAGCTTCCCGTCTAAACGGTATGGTCTTGAACGGATATTTTTTTTTTCCTCCCCAATGTCACGACTGGTGCCAATGGTCGCGTTCATTTGCATCACGACTGTTTTTCTTCTCGATTTTTCCTCATCACGAGGTCGTCAGAGACTCTCTTGCCGAGGAGGTTAACCCGTAATATGGTCGGGGCAGGGCAGGCTCCTGAAAAAGCCCTCGAAAATCGGATGGACCCAATATAAATGAAATACGTATCAGGGCGGCGTTATAGGCATTATCATTTGTTGGTTCATGGACTTTGCCGTCCAAGTAAGTCAAGTGCCTGACAATACTTGCGGCATGGTGTAGCGCAGCGACAAGGGACAGGGGTTTGCGTAAATAGGTGCTTGGCTTTAAAAAGATTTCGATAACAGCAGTTGCAATGTAAAAGAAGAAAAAAAAGATACTACTGATATTCATTCTGATTCTGTTCATCTTTCTTATCTGATGAGCAAGGAGAAGAGACGGGGCATATGCGATTGGGCGGAAAAGCTGTTCGTATCTCTGACATGTGAAATTTTCAGCGAAACAAAAGTGATTCCCAGCTTCTCTACCCTCACCAACCAGGACGGAGAAAGACTTATTTCCAATCCCACGGCGACTACTGGTTTTTGACTTCACCTGTCACACGAATCGAAGAACACTGATGTCCAAAAGACTTTGATCAGAGCGTCTTGGCAATAGGCCAAGGTGACAATAAGAAAAGGTGGTTTGTTGTAAATACGTCACGTGACTGCATGAGCATCATGCGTGTGACGCGACCGACCACCTGATATCCTGACATGTTCTCGCCGCATGACTTCATCAAGCAGTGCAATTCAATTCCACAACAGCCCTGCTGCTGAAGATGACTAGCGACACACCCGGAACGTCCGATTCCCATCACGGCGTCCAGAACGGCAATGTTGACAGCAACGGGCATATAGGAGCTCTTGAAGTGCAGAATGGACCAAATCCGCCACCTGAGATTGCACCACCCCAAGACCCTAAATTACCCACCCGCAAGGATATATCTTTGCGAGAGTTCCTGAATAAGATTGATGACTACGCTCCCATTGTACAGACCGACTCCTCCGCTTCAACCATTATCGGATCTCTCGCTCACCCAGTAACAGATACCTGACGCCGTCACGAACTACTACATGACCAAAGCCGGTCTGCCACCACCACCACAAACCGATCCTCGTCTAGCCCGCCTGCTCGCTCTGGCCACGCAAAAGTTTATTGCAGACATTGCTGCGGACGCGTACCAGTATAGTCGAATTCGTGCGTCCAGCAACACAAATAACCCCATGGGCACGTTGGGTGCGGCAGCAGGTTTCCCCATTCCAGGACAGCAAGCAGGCCAACCAGGCAACAAAGATCAAAACAAGGGGGCACCGTTAGGAATACAACGTCCTGGATATGGCGGCGGAGGTCAAGGCGGGAGTCAGAATAGAACAGTGCTGACGATGGAAGACTTGGGTATGGCGGTTGGGGAGTACGGCGTTAATGTGAAGCGGAGCGAATTCTATCGCTAGAGGGCACGCTCCTTGGGTTCGACAACAGGGGGGAAAAATTGCGGTCAACATTTTGGGTTCAGGGGTTGGTGTTTAGGCGTTTGGACATGTCACCATGCGTTTGCGTGCTTATTCTCCTTCTTTTGATACAGTGGTAGATGCACCAAGAATGGTTACTGACTCGGTTCATCATTCTCTGCCACATTCTCATTGAACTTTTTTCCTTTTAAATATCGGTTCGCCGCGTTTTTACAATGATGTGGTACAAGCTGCCACATCCGATTTGCATCCAAACCTACTTAGGGGTTTCTGTCCATGGTGTAGTTACTTCCTGTCCCAAACGTTCGGCTTACGAGTCCTGTTTCACGTCTCAGTAATGCTTTTCTTCCTCTAACGGCAACCAGAAACTGAACGATGCGTACGGCGAAAACTCCCCAAGCTTGTGGCCAACCATATCCTCTGTTATGGTTACCTGGTGGTAATCCTTGCCATTGTGAATTTCGAACTTCAATCCCACGAAGTTGGGTAGTATAGTGGCGGACCGAGCTTGCGTGCGCACCGGAGGGACTTTGTCGCCCTGCTTTTTGGGGAACACGATTGGCAGACTGCGCATTGGTTTAGTAATCCGCATGTGCGAGTATGGTCTCAACTGGAAATTCGTACGGCACAAGATGAGGTCCTAAAGCAATCACTGCGGTTCAGAAATTGTCCATTGAAAACCGTGAGTTTTTATGTCTTACATACCTTTCCAAACCGAACGCTTGAGCAGGGCTCTCGTTGCTTGCATTTTCGAGCTCTTCGCTGTTGCTCTCACATAGTAATTACCAAGACATTCGAGTTCGTACTCTGACGTTGGCGTCCCGAGTTGTATGTTCTGTTTTTTTTTGGGGAGGTCACGTGACGTAAACACCAGTCACTCCATGCTTCCAAACATCATGGAACCAGAATCAACTCGACAATCTTGACATGCCTGGGACTCTTGTTTCAGACCTTTGCCTGGAAGAAGAACCGAAATCACTGCAAGTTTCCAAGTCATGGTTGTGGCGTGATGCTATTACTTATTCTTGACAAATCTTTGGACTTGAACTTCCGTAAATGAGAGCGTGCACCGACGTGCCAACTCGATGATCCTTCAGATGCGAGCCAGATACATTTGACGACACTTCCCATAAACGATTCTTGTCACTCGGCCCGTGTACTCGTCTTCTATCCCTGAAGAAATTACTCCTGACCATGCTTCGTTGCCTGTTTGTTGTAAATGTTGATTGTAGGGTAGGCTCAAATTTGTCACGTGGCGTCCAGCTTCGCCTTCCTTACGCCAATAAGGCATGGCGGCCAGCGGCCTCTGCGGTCGGAGTGGACAGATTCGTCGATGATGATAACCGTCCGCACAGACGTTTGGTACATTTGTGCTTGATAACGCCTGGATCGAAATTTGAAGAGCTTCATGAGCACCAACTTCTGTCTACTGTTCCGAACTCGCAGCAGCACCTCTTCTCCGCAATCTTGAAGCAGCCCGTCGTTGGCAGTCTCATTCTAAAGCGTCCCCCACAGACCGAGACAAGGTTGTTCTTGATCATAGCACGCCGTCATTGACCAACATCTAACTATCGATCAGTCGTCTTCTTATCGTTCAGCACCAATACGGGGGAAAACACTGATTGCAGCGCGGCATACAGATACCGGGGTCCAACTCTAGCGACACTGAAATCTGAATACTCGTCTCCATGCCCGGCGCGACGGCCTCAGGAGCGAGCACGGGGCAAGGCTCGGCTCGATACCACGAACACAACCAAGGAAATCAGGGGCGTACATACACGGCCGAACAGAAGGAAGCTGTTCTACGGATTCGAAGATGCGGTGCCACGGCTTTCTATGATATTTTGGGCCTCGAATCTACCAGAACGACGTGCACAGAATCCGACATCAAGAAAGCTTACCGCAAACAGTCATTATTGACTCATCCGGACAAAAATGGATATGAGCATGCTGACGAGGCGTTCAAGATGGTCAGCCGGGCCTTTGGCATCTTGGGAGATAAAGAGAAACGTGCAAAGTACGACAAGTTGGGAATCGACCCCGACAGTCGATTCGCAAGCGCGCAAGCGCAGAATCCCTTTTCCGGATTTGCCGGTCGGCAACCATCCGGGGGCACGGGTGGCGGTGGCAGATGGGATGAGGAGTTGAGTCCAGAGGAGATGTTCGCCAGATTCTTCGGCGGCGGCGGCGGCGCTGGAGGTTGGGGTGGAGGTGAGCCGCTCCAATGTCCCCGAATAGCATCTTGTGCTGTCACATACTAACGACCCAAAGCTTTCGATACCGGACCTCAATTTGTCTTCAACTTTGGTGGTGGACCAGGCTTTCGAGTACACCAATTTGGGGGCGCGCGACCGAGACGGCGACCTCGAGAAGCACAAGGAGAGGAGCAGCAACAAGGCGGTATTCAGAATCTGATAGCGCTCTTGCCGATTTTAATATTCTTCATCCTTCCCATGTTATCGTCCCTGTTCTCTGGCAGCTCCGCGGGCTCAAAGACTCCCAAGATGTACTGGGATGCCCCTCAGCCGCCCTATACGGAGGGCCGCACCACTCCGAGGCACAAAATCAATTACTTTGTCAATCCCAAGGAGATCCAGTCGTATAGCACATCGAAGCTCTCTCAGTTGGACCGGACGGCCGAAGCCAATTTTCTTCATTTCTTGCAAAACCGATGCGAGCATGAAAACATTGTCCAGCGGCGAATGCAGGAAGACGCGACTGGCTGGTTTTACCAAGATACAGAGAAGATGTCGGAAGCGAATGCGTATCCCAAACCCCACTGCGATAGGTTGAGATCGCTGGGACTCATTCGCTAGGAATGTTCCCGTCTTGCGACGATGAGCAGCATGACCATAGCCCGTTCGATTCCGGCATTCGTACCTATTTCAAGTGTCTCTGGCTTAGTTTTCTTCTTCTTCTTCTTCTTCTTCTTCTTCTTTTTTTTTTTTTTTTTAGAAAAAAAGAAGCCTTGGAGTTGGCGGATATATATTTGCTACATTGCATGGGCGATGGTGGTTCTCTAGACTTAGTGTGCATAACTCGTTCAATCTATTGAAAGCCAAGACGGACTTTACATAGTAGGCGGGGAGCGTTTTTGACTGAGAATCGACAACGAAGCGTCTAATGCCGATAATCGTGTTCCATTCTTTATTCAAACCATGGATAATCGTGTTCCATTCTTTATTCAAACCATGGATAATCGTGTTCCATTCTTTTTTCAAACCATGGAGCATCATTGCATCTGCCAAAATGCTTCATTGTATACAGGGACGTAAGTTGCGCACGAAAAAACAAAAACAAAACAAAAACAAAGAGCAGAATAGTTATTCTCGACTAGCCTCTCGCCTCTCCCCTCCAGCCTCTCGCCAACTTTTTCTCCGATCCAGAGTTTAGAGAACGCCTGTCTGTCTCGCCATGTCCAACACATGGCCGACCACCCTCTCCACGTCGTGTGTCTTGATGGGGAGTCTATGTCCACCATCCCACTCAACCAGGCGGGCTTGCCCGGGCATACAGTACAAGGCCAGCAATTTCTTGTGCCTCTCCACGCCAGGATCCTGCATGCCGTGTACGTGCAAGGTCGGAACGTCCACCACGTGGTCCCCATACGGTGCGTCGGGCCAGTTGTCAAACGAGTCGGTCAACATGTTCGTATCCGCCACGTGTCCGGACCGAGGCAGCCTCACGTCCAGGTGAACGAGCGGTGCGCTTCCCGCCATGATGACGCCAAACCGGAAGCCGGTTCGTGCCTGCTGGGGACCGAGAAGCAGCTCTGCTTGCCGCTGTGCCCACAGCAGGCTCATGGCGACCTTGGCGCCCTGCGAAAAGCCCAGCACGCCGACCCATGGGCCGGAGCCGTCGTCTCTGTCCATGGCCGCGAGGCAGGCGTGCATGATGTCGTGGGCGCCGGCCGCGGATGCCGGCTCGAGCTGTTGACGGTTCCACGGAAGCCAGCGGTAGAAGGGGCCGAGTTCGCCATAGACGGGGGCAACGTCCTTGTGCGCGTCAGAGACGTACGGCGCGTCCGTGAAGACCAGTCGGAATGTGTCTGCGAGCTGATTGATAATGGTCCGACACTGGATACGAAAGACGCGGGCGTTGACGCCCCCGCCGTGGAGGCATAGGATGCGTGGCAGAGAGAGGGCATCGACGTCGTCTTTGGTCATGGTCATGCTGGGCGAAGAAGGGTGCGTGTTTGGAAAATGGCGCAGACGACCAGCCGACGCATCGGTTTGGCATATTTGTTCGTTTTGTTCGTTCAGGAGCGGCATCACAGTATAGGCAGGGGGGGGGGGGGTCCTACATAAGCTTTCCGAGGTCGCTGGCTGACGTTTGTACCGCTACCTACCGCGCCGCGACGCCAAGATTTTCAGTCAATGGCAAATTGCAAATTGCAAAATTGCAACTCATTTTTTGGGAAAGCCAACACACGGGTTGAATCATGGACCGTCTTGGCTCTGAACCGAAAAAAACCCATCATCTATTTGAGGACACAAATCATTATTAAACTAACGCTAATGCTGGATTCAACCGAATAATTCATATTCCCCATCGTCACCTTTTTTCGGCTGCTAGGCCGGGTGCGTCAGGGGATTTTCTAGTAAGAATGGAAAGTGTCGTGTTGCGGAGAGATCAGCTCCCCTTCCTGCCTGTCCCTTTGTTCGTCCCTCATCCCCCCCCCCTTTCCCCCCCCCCAAAACAAAAAAAACCCGAAAAATGCAGATAGATAGCAGCCTCGCATGGCCAAAACGCGCATGCGGAGGAGCATGGTATTAGTCGTGTCTGCGGACAAGTTTCTGCTGCGTGTGCTGATGTCGCAAGTCTTGTTTAGTGCATGTATGACGCGTCATAGTAGTACTCGGATTGGTATTTATCTCCCAGGACCTCACTGATGGTAATGGGCTGCCGCAATTTCGAAGAGAGTGCCCTGTCGCCAGATGCGCCGGGTCCAGAGTTCTGATATTCCCCAAAGGAGATGTGGGCGGTGCGAGTGTCACCGGTCTGCGGGTTCCAGACAGACCAGCCCTTGGGGTTGACAACGTTGCTCATGGTGCAGAACTGGAAGGCAACGCGGGCATAAGCCCTCCAAGGCCGGCCTAGGTAGTAGAGGCCGGCGGCGACAGATTTGCCGGGGGCGGACGCGATTGACGTGGCATTGAAGACGTAGTAGCTCGGTGACTTGTCATCATTGCGGCCGGAAGCAGTGATGTAGCCAACAGAGGCGGGAAGCACGCCAATGGTGCATCCTTGGAAAAACGCGTTTGCTCCCTGTCCAAAGACGAAGTCGGTGGCGCCTTCAATGTAAGAGTTGACATAGAGTTGCGCTCCTTTTTGCGCAAGAACAGTATCTTGGAAACCTTTGAAGGAACAACCGTAGTAGCCTTGGTTCTAGAGAGAGAAGGAAAAAAATGAGTACTTGGGCCTCCTGCACAGATAGAAAGGGTTTTCTTTTTCTTTTCTTTTTCTTTTTCTTTTCTTTTTCTTTTTCTTTTCATTTTCATTTTCATTTTCTTTTCATTTTCATTTTCATTTTCATTTTCTTTTTCATTTTCTTTTCATTTTCTTTTCATTTTCATTTTCATTTTCATTTTCATTTTCATTTTCATTTTCATTTTCATTTTCATTTTCATTTTCATTTTCATTTTCATTTTCATTTTCTCTTCTTTTCCTTCTTCTTCTTCTTCTTCTTCTTTTCTTTTCCTTTTTTTCCCCATGTGTCACTTACAGGTTCGTAGGCCGACACGGCAATGGCCTGGGACCCCTCGCCAAAGCTGTTCACAACATCCACGTTGTATAGTTTGAAGTTGGTGCTCTTGGCTCGCAGGGTGGCAGTTGACTCATTATGCGGCCTGTCCTTTTGGCTGTGGCCGGCCACAATGACGACTTGGTTCTGGTGGTACGAGGAGGTGTCCTTGGTGTAGCCGTAGATGGCGAGGGGCCCTTTGATGTTGTCTATCGTGACCTGCTCCTTGTAGGTCCCGGGATAGATGAAGATGCTTTGCTCATCGTGTGTCGCCTTGAGAGCATTCACGGCGTCTTGGATGTTGGCATAATGACCAGGGCCGACGATGAGTGCGCCCGGCGGAGGAGTAACGCGGCTGCCTGCCAGGACGGCAGTGACCAAGGTCATGACGGCCGTGAAGGGGACAAAGAACATGGTGTTTGGCGGGCGAGCGTCGGCTTCTGGTAGTTTCTTCTTCTTCGTCGTCGTCGTCTTCTCCGACCGATGTGCTCTTGATGCAGCGCTGCGCGGGTGTTCAACGAGAGCATGGTGGTAGGTCTCTTGTTTTTAATGCAGGAATTTGTTTTTTTTTTTTTTTTTTTTTTTTGTTTTTT
>SRPU01001088.1:0-11448 GCA_018360185.1 Claviceps lovelessii
GGTGAGGGCAGAGGTGGGACACAAAAAAAAAAGAAAAGAAAAGAAAAGAAAGAAAAGAAAGAAAGAAAGAAAGGCAGGAAGGGGGTTGTGATGAGGGTTCTTGGGTTCTTGGGGCAAAACATTGGCTGACCGAGGTTGGATGACAGGGCATGCCGATTCATTCATGGACACACCGAGGTTGAGTACACTTCAAGCATTATTAATCATTCTCAAGGCACGCGAAGCCGCCCCAAAGCGAGGATACTTTTACCGATCTTGGATGCTTGTCGTTCAATGTGTTCAAATGGGAAAAGACTTGGGCCTCGACGATCACTACGAAGATCACCAAGCTGGTATCCCATGCGGCTTAGTTGTTGCTGAATGTCGCCTGCAAACGAGATTATGGCAAACCGTATTTGTGTGCGAGACAATGGTTGGAGGTCCTCAAGGTAAACCGAAGCCTGCGGGAGACGGAAGACGGCGCAAATGATTCTAACCATGCATTATTAGGCCGGCACGACCTGACTGTGAACCATGCGTCCGTTGACTTTTGCGTGCCTCATCCTATACCCGGCGGTGACGACAATGAATATCACGTTTCGAGAAACTTCACCTACTTGGCCCGCATTGTACGAACCATCAAAACAATGAGCACAGTGTATACCAAGCTCAGAAGAACAAAAGATTGGGCCGTCAATCCAGAGTTCCAGCGGATTGAGCAGAATATCTCGGCCTACCTTTCGGAATTGCCAGCAGACATGATCATCACGTACCCGGCCGACGGTTCACCTCCCTACTTGCCGTCATCCTTTCTTGGCAATATGCATTCATACTATAACCTCTTGCAGATTTTGTATCATCGACCTGTTCTGTCGTTTCTCGATCCGACTACCCATGAAGCCCAGTGGAAACGCCGTATGCTCATTTGCTATAATGCTGCCAAGGCTCTTTGTCGTTTACAGGAGGCGCTGTTGAAACAATACGGATTGGTGGACTTGCAAAGCATGCAGCGTGGTTTCAGTTTCGCTTTGTATGCGGGACTCTCGTGTGTGGTGATTCACCTGGTATGTAAAAAAGAAAAGAAAAAGAAGGGGAAAAAAAAAGAAAAAGAAAAAGAAAAAGAAAAAAGAAAGAAAGAAATTCCTGCAGTCATGTCTTTCTGCGCAATTTTTTATTTTTATTTTTTTTTGGTCGCTTACGCTCATCATCACAGGTTGCCATTGTTTCTCCGGATCCTGATCTCAACAGTGATGCCCGTGAGTATTTTCAACGTCACATGAGGCTGATGGAGACAGTCATGGAGGCCTGGCCAATGCCGGATTTGCAAAAACAAGTCGACGCGATTCGTGAGGCATTCTCCGCCGACATTCGGCGCCCATTTGTTCTTCGGTCGTCGTTCCCCTATGGAAGTCCCCACTCATCCAGCCCGTCGAGTCCTCCAAGGATAAATATTGCATACCAAGGTGGTGGCTCTGTGCATGGTACAGGCTCCATGGATCACCAGCATTTGGATCCATCGAATGATCATGTCAGTTACATAAGTCATCCCATCACACCTCCTGTTTCTATAGGCCCAATGGACAGCACAAGTGACTCTCCAGCGGTACAGTCACTCGTAATGATGCCTCAAGACGGTCAGACGCCAGACATGCAGTCGAGCATGGCGCTGGGCAACGATCCGCCGACTTGGAATCCCGCACGGATATTTGCGTACGTTTGATCAAATATCCCACCCACGGAGAAGAAAAAAAGCGCGGTTTTGCTAACAATGTAATGACAGGAATTGGAACACTTCATTTGGTACGCTCTCGCAACCTGGCCCCCTGCCCGGCTCCACTTCACAGGCGTCACTGAACAATTCTCCTCCAGGTCCGCCAGATCACACCTCGATTATGGATCCTGTTTCTGCTCAATCTTTGTCATCCGGCGCCGGACAAATGGCCCATGCTCAGTTTTCTTCGACGACCTCGATGCCCGACTTCATCACTCCAGCCATGTGGCAGGAGTCTGTGGCTAGCGTCTATGAGGGAGGTCTGAAAAGGACCTGGGACTACGACGGCAGTATGGCGAACCTGAAGCGTCATTAACAACGACTTATCAGGGCTGTTGCCACAGCAATGAATCTTTGACAATGGAGCAACGTCAAGATGATTATGACGTCGCATTCCGCGCCGGTGCAGCATGAGCTTTGGCTCGTGCCTCGAACACTTTTGCCAGTTGTTCTTCTATCTTACCAATCCAATCAATTAGGATATCGCCCGCATATACCACGACTACTTGTCCCTTTTGTTTCAACTAGCTGTACCTATCCAATTTTTGACTGTTTGTTTTTTTTTTTTTCTCCTTTTGTCAATCCTTGTCATTCTTTCTTTTCTTTTTCTTTTTTTAAACAATACTGGCTCATATTTGAACACACTATAGCAGGTCTATATAAAGCACAACCGCCAAGCGAATATCCCGATAGGTATGGGAGAGGAAAGGGAAAGGGAGGAAAGGGAAGCGATAGAAATGGATGCATTAAAACCATATCATTACCAGTTGCAGAAGAGAAAGTCTCAGCACATTACGAGGCTGATGTCCGACAAGCACAGTCAGTGAGTGCGATGCACGCGATGAGCTACGATGGACACGGGGCGTTACAGGACTGCTTGACTGCATTTTGGGTTTACTGGATATGACAGGATGGTTGTTTATACCCACGATAAATGTACAAAACTGTTTTTCCAATCACGGAAAAGATGGCATCGCCTCGGGGTGCAGGTCCAAAGGCCAACATTGGTCGCCCATGAATCGTGATTGGGATTGGCGACCCACTCGAAGAGCACATGGGAGATGGCTGAAATTTCGTGAATATTTGCTCTGGTGCAATTGTTACGGCTGCGGTACTATATTGATGGCAATTCACCAAGGGTTTGTGGAGCCAATCATTCCTTGGCGTTTACGAATGATGATGAGACTGCGTCAACAGATGCACCTTTTCTGCGTATCATGTGACGACGGCCTGGGTGTCCAAGGGCTTTGGGGTATGGTGAGGCGCATGAACGTAAAGTAAGATGTGACTGAGAAACAACAAGACCATAAAGGGAAAGATATATATCTGTTTTTTTTTTTTTTTTTTTTTTTTTTTTTTTCACGAGCTAGTCAAGTAAATGATGAACCCTCTAGCTGACCTAAACGCTTCGACCACCTACTGCATGCATGCATGCTGCAGGGTAGCCAGCACCTTATTAGGCAACTGTTACAGACCACCCCAACGGACCGGATTAACCTTATTCCGGGTGACGGCTCGACCAATCATATCGCACACAGCGCTCGCTGCATATATGCAACGAGCTACGCCTATAATTACTATATATTTATTATAAGCTCCCTCTATAATTACTGCATATTCCTTATAAGCTTAAAATAGCCTCTTTTTATATAAACTAACCTCTAGTCCTAAATATTATAGCTAGCTAGTCTTTAATAACCTTATAAATCTATTACCTAGCTTAACTACCTTATAAATCTTGAACTAAACCTAACCTTAGCTATTATATATTAAAAACTCTTATTTAGATTTATACTATATTACTCTAAGTAATATTTAATATTATATTTACTCTAGCTCCTATTTTAAGACCTACTCCTGCTTCTTATAGACCTACTACTAAGGAGCTTATTATAGAAATCTAGTAGCTTAGTTACTATATAAAAGAACTCTTTATTTCTTAATAGAATAAATAGAATTTAAAATAAAACCTTAGACCTAAGAACCTTAGCCTTTATAATAATACTACCTTTAAACTTTAAGGCTTTCTTACCTAGCTTAAAACCTATTATTACTTCTATCCCTAGGCCTTAAGTAAGCTAGTTTAAAAGGTATTATATACTAGTAAATACTTTAAAGAGACTACTCTTATATAGTTTAAACCTATTATAAAAGACTACCTTAATAATAATAATAGTAGTAATAAAGAAAATAAAACTAATATTATTTTCTTTAACTTTAATAAGTTTAAAAAAGCTATTAAAAGAGTCTTTAAAATAATTAATAAAAGCTAAGCTACTATTTAATAAATAGATAAACTTAAATAGTAAGGATTTATAGTAAATTATACTACTAAATTTTAATAGCTTACTTCTTAACTTAACTAGAATAATAAACCTTTAATATTTATATTTTATAAAGAACTTAAAGAAGAAATAAAGAATAAACTCTTTAAAGAAAATATATTTAAAACCTTAATTAATTATATAGCTATAACTATTAAAATTCATAATAAATAATACTAGTAATATATATAAAAGAAAAGAAAAGATACCTAAAATATATAAAAAAAAAGTATACTACTAACTATATTAATTAGGGATAATAATAATAAGAATTAATAGTATATATATACACTATTAATCTAAGAAGAATAGATCTTAATATTATATAAAAACCTAAGGAAACCTAAAAATACTATAACTATAGTAAATTTAATTACCTTACTAAAGAATATTAAAAACCTAAGAAAGAGTGGAAATTAGTGCTAAAAGGTAAGTAACTTAATGCTATAAAATAAAAGCTAATATTTAAAGGATAATAGCCTAATGCCTTTAAAGAAAACTATAAGTAGCTAAACTAAATAGTATACTTTAATAATAAATATACTATTTATATTAATAATAAAAAAGGGAGTAGTTAGTATTTTTAATCTCTAAAGAAATACACTCTTATTATTATAAATAATAGAATTATACTAGTTTATACTATAAATCCCCTTTTTAAATAAATATAATAAGTATAATACTATAAATTAATTATTAATAAGGAAATAAATAACTATATTTATATTTATATAGTAAGGTTTATAAAAGCCCTTAAATATAAATAGTAATCTAAGAGATATAAGAATAATAATTTATATATCTCCCTATAAAACCCTAACTATATATAAATATTATAGGTATTTTATACTTATATTACCTATAAAGTATATATATTAGGAAAAGCAAGGCAAGGCATTTATTCTATTAGAATTAAGGGAGTTTCTATTAATATACTATATCTTTAAAATAAATTATATAAATAAAAGTTAGGCTAATAATACCTTTAGAAAATAGTCTCCCTTATACCTAATAAAAAAATACTTATAGACTATTAAATAATTCTTTTTCTAGACTAACTATATAAAATAAGTATATACTAACTATATATATTTAAAAAAGTAATATAATAAATAAACCTTCTAAGGAATAGAATAACTTTTAAATTTAAAGGTTATAATAGAATTACATTACTATATAATTTAATAGACTATTAATAATGCCCTACTCTATACTACTCTAAGTATTTATTTAATAAAGTAGCTAATTAGTATTATTTTAGCCCCTATACCTAATAAAATAAGCTTTAGTATAGATAGAAGTATATAGTTAACTATAATAAATCTAATTATATATAGTATTATAATAAAAAGGCATATATTTAATAGCAATTTAGGCACTTATATATAAAAGAATACTTTAAAAACCTAGTAAAAGGTAATAAGTACTATAAGTAATACTTTATAATTTAATAATAAATTAAGAAAGAAAACCCTAAAATATTAAAGAAAGTATTAATAACCCTTAAAAAGAATATAAAAAATAAGGAATATTAACTATAATAAGGCTATAGTATAACTTAGAAAAAAAACTAATAACCTTATATACTATTAACTATAGCTATAGTAGCAAAATAGTATTAAAAGCTAAGATTATAGGATATTATATTAATGCTTTAATAGATAGTAGTATAATAAGTAATTATATCTTACCTAAAGTTATTAATTATTACTAACTTTTATAGAGAAAGAAATAAATCCTATATATATTATATAATATTAAAGGAACTATACTTAATTATAATAATAGTATAATTAATATAGAACTTAATATTAGTATTAAATTCCCTAAATAAATAGAAGTTATTACCTTTAATATAATAGATATATTAGATTATAATCTTATTTTAGAATACCTATAGCTATAGAAGAGTAACTTAATAATTAACTAAAGGACTAGCTACCTATAATAGAATAAAATTATAAGCTAATAGTATTAGGGGATTTTAGAAGTATAAGCAAAGCTTTATAATAACTTAGTAATAATAGTATATAAGCTAAAAACTAAGGTATTAACTAGGAAGGATATACTATAAGGAATAAATTATAAAATTTAATATATAGTATATAAGAAAATTTAAAAGGTTATTACTACCTTATAGAAAAACTTTATATACTTAAATAATATATTAGAGAAACTCTTAGTAATTACTAAAAGCCTTGAAGAATATAAAGAATAAATAAAATTGTTGGTATTCCCTAGGATACTAGCGATTCTCTTGGGAATACTAGGGTGAAGCGGGGTCCTAGTGACTCAACGTGTGGTCTGCGAATAATATTATAAAAAGGGCCTTATTCTTCAATATCTAGTGCTAGCCTAAAGGGGCATTTTATAGCTAGCGTTAAGAGCCACGTAAATGCTATCGGATTCCATGGTGAAAACTCTGCACGCACAGGCCAATCGGATTCCGCGGCTAATTAGCTGCGAATTCAGTTCTTCCCGGTTGTGCCGCATTATTATAGAATGCAGCAATTCTAACACTCAGAATTCTCTCTTTTATAGAAAAAGAGGAATTACTCATAAGTTATGTAGAAATCTACCTAAAAATAAGGGTTAACTATCTAATTAGATAATTAATAAAAATAAGAATCCTGCTTCACACTCCTAGTATTCCTTCTCTCTCCTATATGCTTCCTCCTTCTTCCCTATGCGCTTTATCTATCCCTCTATATAGATTATAGCCTTATTCCTATTAATAAAGGTTTTAAAGGCATAATTTAGGGATAATTTTATTATAGCATTAGCAATGTTATTATTACCATTAATCTACCTAATTTCCTTAATTTCCTGCCTTTTATATAATTATTGTAGTGCTATAATATTAATTATTAGTCTCTTTTCTTTTATAGTGCTTAACCTTATAATACACTTATATAACAAAAGGGAATCTATATAGATAATTATTAGTATTAGTGGGATTTATAGCTTTTATGTAATAGTCTACAGCGTTATGCTAATTATATAGGCAATATCTACGCCTTAGACTATTGTATATAGCTTAGAGGTAAGAGTACTCCTTATAACTCTTTTACTTTTTATAGAGCTATATGTTATAATATTGCCTTTTAGCATAAATTCCAGTCTAATCCCTGCTTTCTTAGTACTAAGGATAATTATATATTCTAGTTATAAGCTAAGGTCTTTATTATTTGCAAAGGAACTATTAATAAAGATATATAAAGCTGCGGCAGCAAAATCCAGCGGAATATACCTTAATCTATAGTTATAATGCTATATTTGCTACTAAATCCTTTTATTTAGATAAATTACATTAGATTTATTAGGGTTTTATACTTATGCAGCAATAAAAAGGTTAAATGTAGCTTTTAGTTAATAAACTAATAATATATACGCTCCTTATGCTCTTTATTTAATATATTGCTGCTTTATAGTTAGCTTGTTAGGTTTAATAACTTTTAGCTTATAGCTTTAGCCTTTTTAATGAAGTTTAATAAGATTTCCATTAAATTTATATAAGATATACCTATTAAATTAAAGGGGTTTAGTTAGCGTTAGGATTTGTTTAGGTTTTGCTGTAAATCCTGCCTTCTTTAATTTTAATTCCTCTGTCTTAGAGAACTTCGCATTGCTAAGACTGAGAGTATTATTAGTTTGTATACTAATTACACTAAAGCATCTGATTATATTAGATGTAATTAAGAAATATAGGTTATATATAGAAGTAATTATTATTAGCTTCTTATGGTAATGGTGGAAATAGGTTGCCCACTAGTGCGTGCTAGCTTTAGTAATACTATAGAGAGGTTTTATAACTTTTATTATAGTATTCTTTAGGTATAAATATATAATTTGTATAGGCAATTTGGCAATTATTGATTAGTTTAGTGTTATTTCTAATTGAATGTATGCTTGTGTAATATCTTATAACTATAAAAAGATGCGATCTTTTGCTAGGGAAGGTGCTAATGCTATAATAAGCCTTTAACTTGCTTATTAAATTATTAGGGATTATGTTAGAATCCACGCCTTTTCTGTATTGCTATGGCCTTATATTATAAGCCTTAATTTCTTATATAGCTTATCTATGCCTTTCCCCTTAACTTCCCTTACTATTTAAGAGCGGAAAAGGTATTAATTACTATGCTCTTCCTTATTAAAAGCAATAAATTTAAAGATATCTCTTACTAATAAAGTATTAATTTCCTTTTAATTAGATGCTTTAAATAGTTATCCCTTAGTAGTAATCTTTCCCTGCTTGCATAGATTAACTGCTAGTTCCTAGTTACCTTTTTCTTTTTCTATAAGGAAACTTATAGTGCTAAGTTCCTTATTATTTTAGTTAAAATCTTTAGTGTAATTTAAGATAAGAGGGTGTTTTCTAGGTTTGCTATATCCTTATTATAGTAGTTCTAGTAGTAATTAACCTTTATTCTTATTAGCCTTCTCTATCTTATCTTTCTTATCTTTATTGCTAATTTCCTTTATATTTATAGTCTCTTTTACGTTATAGTAGTATAGCTTTACTACTATTAAGCAGAATTTTATAGGACTATAAGGTAAATCTATAGTATAGGTCTTATAATTAAATAATAGCAACCTATAAGGGCTATGCTAACCTCCTTTCTTACACTAAATGCAGACTTTTAATTATAGTGGCAATATATATAATAGAAGGGTATTTAGACTATTCTATATATTAAGGGCGTTAGAGACTTACCTTCTTATAAGGCAGCGCTAAGCTTTATTAGTAGCTTTTTACAGTAAAGTAGCTCTTTACACCACTAAAAGACTTAAGGGTAAATTATATAATATCTATAGATATGCTCTAAATATAAGTAAAGTTAGTATAAGACTATTAGGTTTAGTGGAGTTATTAATAGCTTTAATAGCTATTTATAGTTGCTAGAAAGGGCTAAGGAAGTCTCCTACCTTATTCTTAATAATATTATATACCCTTTAGAGAGGGGTATAATATCTTTTAACCTTTCTAATGCTATAGTATGCTTTAATAGAAACCTCTTCTATATTAATAGCTATTTAGCGTGTAATATGCTGGAATTCTATAGAAGTGAAGTTCTTTTTAGTATTATAGATAATATTATCTAGGGGACCTAAATAAGTATTAATCTAGCACTCTTTTAGTGTATTTTATATATCTCTTGCTTTCTGCTTCTAGGGCTTAAGGAAGTGTATAGCTTAGAATATAGTTGCTATATTAATAATATATAGTATAGGTTTATTATTAATTTAGAGGATATTAATAATAATCTTATAGTTAAAGTTTATATTATCTTTTAAGGTAAACTTAAATTATCCTAGGGCTTTACTATAGAGTTAATATTAATAGCATTTATAGGAAAGTCTCTTAATAATCCTACTAGTTACTAATTTACTAGCTTTTTACAGTAGCTTTATAAGTTTAGTAACTAAGGGATAGCTAAATTATTAGTATAATTAATATATTTTAGCCTTTAAGAGGTAAAAAACGGTAGCTTTATTAGCCTATAGAATCTACTAAGGGTATCCCTATTTTTATATAATTAGGACCTTCTTTATGCCTTAAATTAGTATATTTTTAAGGTTATTAAGTTTTATATTTATTTAGTTTATATTAGAAATGCAAAATAAAAAGGGGGTAGCTATATTAAGAATGTAGAATTTAATAGTTTTAAAGGTAGTAGGAATGTATAAGATTTCTAAAGAAATTGCTAATTCTACGCTAAAGTTAACTATATGCTAGTTAATAGGTTTAATCTTTAAATATAGTATAAGCCTTTATAAAGCTATAGCTTATAGTGCTTCTACTATAGAAATCCCTATTGCTTTAGTATCTAGTATAATTCTATAAAAAATATTACTAGAATATTAGTTATTTAAGATAAAGCAATCTATTCTAGGGGTTTTCTTTTATATATTAGGGGTTATACTAAATAATTTATAAGTAGTTATATTATTCTTAAGTATACGTAAAAGGGATTAAGCTTAAGAGGGTATTAGTTTCTTATAGAAATCTACCTAATTAGATAGTCTTAGTAGATTTGGCAGCAATTAAGTGAGAAATTGTGTAAACGTTAGCTTAGGGGTTGTGGTATTACTCGGTGGTGTAGTGATATAGGCATTTAATGCCTTCTAAGCTAGGTGCTTATCTTTCTTAGTGTTAGTTACCTTAGGTTTTCCTTTATATTTAAAGAGAAATATATTAAAGCTATATTTAGAGGGAATTCCCTTATAGTTTTTGCTCTTTTACTAGGAATCCTTAGCTTTCTACTATTCTTATTTTATATAGGATATTAACTAATATCCTGCTTATTAATATATAAAATATTTGTATAAAAAGCGTGATTTTTATAGTAATTAGCCACTAGGCTGCTAATTAAATAGTTGTTTATATTGTTAATTAGTAAACATTGCTTTATTATTAGCTTCTATTAGATTTTATATAAATAATAGCTATTATAATGCTTTAATTAATTTATTAGCGCGTAAGTATTTGCAAAGGTCTCTAATAACTCCTTTATAGGTTAGAGTAAGGTTAAATATAGTAAGTTTGTATTTAGGAATACTACTAATAGTAGCAATAAGCTATTAGCGGAGCTCTGTATTTATAGTAGAAGCATTAAAGATTCTATAATAAATATAGTAAAGTTATTTTAGCATTAGGTTAAGGCATTAAAGCTTAGTCTTCTTAGGGTTATTAGTAATAACCTTTTAAAGAGAAATACTATTCTATTTAATGTAGTAAAACTACTAATTGCTTTTAGTTTTAAAGTAATTCTTAATAGCATTAGTAAGGTTATGGATTATTAGTCCTTTTTTAGTAAGTTTATTAAGGTAGTAGGTAAGAGCATTCTCTTTTAATATAATTAAAAAAGCTCTTGCCTATAATGTCTTTAGAATGTTATTTTATATACATTAATCTTTAAAGATATTTATCTTTAGAATAATAAAGTTATATAGTTTTCTGCTATATTTCTTATTAATTGTATAGCTTTTATTAATTTCTTTAAGAATATAGCGGATTTAGTTAGGGGTTAAGTCTGCTAGCAGTATTAACCCCTTTAGTGCTTTTACCTAGGTTTTCTGTATTAGTAAGTTAAGTAACTTAGATTCCTTCTAAATCTGCTAATTAATTAATTAGGAATTATTAATAATGCTTTATGCTTATAGGGGAATAGGGATTTATAGTTAGTATTGCGTAGATTAACTAGGGAACTAGCGTTTAATCTATTCTTCTAATGTGTTAATAAGAGTGGTAAGAGAAGTGGCGTATTGTATGCCTCTTGTTAATAGTATTAGTATACTATTAGTAAGAAGGAAATTTTATAAATCCTTCTATAATATAGTTAGAATTTATTAGAAATCTTTAGCAGTCTA